>BGPR01020001.1:11373-27154 GCA_013235015.1 Araneus ventricosus
ACAGAAGCATATTTTTGTGATTTCCGAAATGTCTAGCTTTCGCGAAACTGAAAGCATCGAATGTCTTCTTGATGGCCCATTCATCATCGTCCTCATCGCTCACATCGCAGCAAGCCGTCTCTAACCTGCTTGCACAAACCATCGAGACTTGGTAACTTGATCATTGGGACTGAAGAATCCGAACTTTAGTTCGAAAAGACAGAAACTTTTTTTCCCACAAATCTTTTTTAAATTTTTCTCTTCAAGTATTTTTTTTTATATTTACTGAAACATATTACCTCAATACATAGGGTCGCAATGCGTCCCGTACATACTGGACTGTCACCTTATTTCACTACTCAGTCCCATACTACGATTTGTCCCGTTTTTGTCCCGTATTGGCAAAACTGAGAGTCTGTTCAATCAGTTTGTATATCCAAAAGATTATTTAGAGAAAAATAGTACCAACCAAAACCGCTAAGCAACTATGAAATGGAGTATGGAAGAGAAATGGCTGAAGTGTTTTGCAGATACGGAGGATATTAACCAGAAGTCATATAATAAAGCTATGCGAATACGTATTTGCCACACAGCCAAGGTGCAGAGAATATTTTCCCAGTTGTCAACTCAATGGTTGGACGAAAGAAACAGTTCTCAGCAGTGGCGAACCCAGGATTCGGGTCGGGGGGGGGGGGCGGAGATCATAAAAATTTTGTATCGTATTGACGAATGTCAAATCTCATGGCTTTTGTAAAGCAAAACACTTTAACTTTACAGACTTTCCTCATCTAACAATAAGAATCATAAAGAACACTACAATATTTTCGATAATTTAATAAAAAATACAATGAAATAACTAGCCAAAAAATGTTTTCGACCGCTTCAACGCTACAAGTACAAGTGGAATGACTAGAAAAGTAGGAAAATTTTCGAGCCTTTTAAGCCAGAAAGCATTGTTGTCACGATTTTATTATATTTTAAATAATGAAAATTAAGAACAAATAGTTGTAGTGATTTTAAATATAATCAAGAATTTTTGCTTAGCTCTGGGTGGGCTGCAGCCCGATAGCCTCCCCGGCGGGGGGGGGCCACTGGGGCGGAGTGAAGACAATTGAAGCAATTTTGATTTGTCATTATAATTTTAAAATGACTTGTACCCACTTTTATAATTATATGAAAGAAGAAAATTAATTTAGGAAGTGAAATCACCTTTTAAATATGACTGGGCCAAAAAGGATTAGCTTCGCATCTTTTTTATTATTCTACGTGTTCATTTTATTAGATTGCTTAAACTTTATTGATTTTTGATCAAATTAAAAAAAGCCATTATCAGCCCACTATTTCATGTTCTTGAACATCCCGTATCAATGCGTGGTAATTATAGCAACCTTATCAATACATTTTTATCCGTGAAAACAAGATGGAGGCTTTACTTAGGCGCCTTTTTTTGTTTTGACCGAATCGGATCGGCCATAGTTTAGTCCATCTTTTGATGGCAATTTCCCCTTGTATTTTTAAGCGGATTGAAAAGGATTTTGGAATGAATAGGGGATAATAGCCTTTACAGATGAGAATCCCATAAACCCCTTTATTTAATCAATCAATCAATCTTCATCCATTGAACTGTATTTCCAACATTAATTGTAAAAGTACGATGTACGAACGAAGATAAAAAGTACGGTGACGTCTTCCTTTCCAAACAACACATTTATTCTCGACTTCCACAAAGAACATAATTTTTTTAAAAAATAAATATTTACACAACTATATAAAACAACATCACGCATAAAATTAATTAACATCGAATTCTTCTTCAACATTTTCTCTTCCTCGTTGCTACGAAACGTTCATAAAGGGCAAATATAGCGTTGCCATTCTTTTTCTATTACTTTTTGACACATATTCGTGCCAAACGATATTTATTATTTAATGATTTCTTTTTAAAAATAGTCTTCGAATGGATAATTTTACAAAATGTTTTTTTATATCAGTTACAAATATCATATTATAGTAAAATCCTTTTACTTAACATTACTAAAATGTAATATTAAAAAAACCCAATTCGACGGGTGGCTGTCTCTGCGAAACGGCAGCTGCGAGGGCGTAGACTTACTTACCTTACTCAACTGTGACTTTCTGTGACTAAAGTTGTTCTATGTGACTAAAGTTGTTCTATGTGACTAAAGTAGCTCTATGTGACTTTGACCTATACTCTATGACCTTTCTCTGTCAAATGAAACTAAAACCAACTCAAATCAATTAAATCGATGGAAAGGACAGCTCAATTAAATCAACAGTTGTTAACAATAATTAAGGACACTTAATTAATCGATAACTCAATTGTGACTTTCTGTGACTAAAGTAGCTCTATGTGACTTTGACCTATTACCTATGTTCTATGACCTTTCTCTGTTAAATGAATTAATCTGATTGAATTAATTATTAATCTGTTAAAATTCAGTTAATATACCGCTGACAACCGATGCGTGCTTGCGAGCGCATCTGTCGCTGTGACGTCATCAAAATTCTTCGTGATTTTCACCAACTTTGCAACTCGACTGTGACTAAACCTTAATTACAAATTCTAAAATTATTTTTGCACTCTTCAATGTCTACCTTTCTCTGTTAAATGAAACTAAAACCAACTCTCTCTGCTATTTGGTTGCGGAGCTATAAGCGTTTAACTTTACCACGAAATTCGACGTAATTCAACAATTCTTGAGTAATATTTCGCGTGAACGTAAGATCCATGAATAAATTGCCAAATGTACTTGCATAATTTGCGTGCGCGCGCATCTGTCGCTGTGACGTCATCAAAATTCTTCGTGATTTTAACCAACTTTGCAGCTCGACTGTGCTAAACCGTAATTCCAAATTCTAAATTTTTTTGCGATCTTCAATGTCAACCTTTCTCTGCTAAATGAAACTAAAATCAACTCTCTATGTTATTTGGTTGCGGAGGTATAAGCGTTTAATTTTAGCGCGAAAATCGTCATAATTTTTTCCTTTCCCGACACACCATTAGACCAACATGGTTAGACATCTAGGTAAAAAAAAACCAGACCTGCTTTAGAGTGTGTGAATGAAACAGATTGACAGGAAAACCGCACAATTCGAAAGCCTAATTAATATTTAATTATAAAATACACAAATTAATTATAAATTTCACAAAAACTCATTTTTAAATATTTCCCAACTCAATTAACTTCCATTAGCATGCTTTTAAATAAGTAATTTTATCCAAAATCTTCGAAAACAATAGTGAAATTTTGAAAAACTTTTACATTTTATCGATAATTTTAAAAGTCGAAAGTGATAAAATATCATGATTCCTTTAAAATTTTTTCAAACTTTGCTTCTTTATTTTCTACAGTAGAACTTGACTAATTCAAACATTTCTAATTTGAATTTGTCGGTAATTCAAATTTTCCTTCTTGTCCCTTGAATTTGCTGTTAAAATAATGCTAGAATATCGTGTTTGAAACGAATTTATTTTGGTTAATTCGAAGTCAAAACTAAAAATTGTAAATAAATAAGTTTATTTCTGAATTGCTTTTTGTTCGTTAAATACTATCGTACTTTGTACCCATCCTGTTTGTTTTATTTTACGTGGCATTCAATGAAAAAAGCAATACAAAATATCTCCCTTTTAAATGCGAATTGTATTGTTTATGTTGAAATTGCACTGTACAATTGTTGCATTCAAAGTGCTATATGTTGTTTATTCAGTTCAATTTCTTATTTATTTATTAAATTTATCATTTTTAAAAATATTAAACTCTTACATTATTATTTAATTAATTTATTTATTTAATTCAAGGAAAGCACATTACAGAGAATGCTCCATTTACAGAGTGCTATAAACAACAAACACACCAAGAACAAAAGTCACGAGTAAATCACACACACACAAGAAATGCGCTAGAAAATAGAAAGTTGAACACAGAGAATACACCAAATCATAAAAATTTTGCAAAAGCGTATATAATTAAAAACGAAAACACATGATCACAAAAACATTAAAACACACTATGATTCTTAAAGTCGTATTTTTTAAAAAATTTAAAACATTATATCAGAAGACCATTTCCAAAAGGCAAGGGTTAAAAAGTCAAAACACACAAGCACCGAATCCTCAAAATACACACTTGAGATAAAAATAAATTGCAACACTTAAGGCATCCGAGTGTGTTCGGAGACATTTTTTTGAAAAATATCTTATATATATATATTTTAATGTTATTTTTCACCTGCTTATGTTTTAGAACTATGAAAATATTGTAAAATTAGGCTTTCGAAATAATATTTTTTTTAAAAATCTGAGAAATTTGAAGAAAAATTGCTAAAATATTTGCCTTGCGCTAACAGCCATAGACAAAATAATATTCTAAATATACATAAATCCTTGTAGAAGTACATTTTTATGACAGTTATCTGTGTTATGCTCTAAAATCTTTCTCGTACTTCAAAATAGTTTCGAGATATAGCTGAACATAGTTACGAAACTGGTAAATTTCATAAAAAATGCTTTTCGTTTATATTTAAGCACTTAAAAATAATACTTGATTTTAAAATTGACCTTAGTTTTTAGAGGAAAACATCAAGCATATTACAGAAAACAATCTCAGAAAATTTCATTTCAATACTTGAATAACTTTTTGAGAAATCATTGTTACGGTCTACAGTTTTCCTCAAAAATATCATTTCTCAGAAAACACATTTAAAGTTTTCATGCAACATGAAATAATGCTTACAGTTCGGTAATAAAACAGTTGCAACTCCATTTGTAATTCCCGTAGAGAAAAGACAGTTTTAGAAAGCTGATCAAACAGGCTACAAAATTAAATCATAATTTTTTTGTTAATTTCATCGAAAACGACGATTTTAAACCAGTCGGATACCTTAAGATAAAAATGAATTGCAACACGGAGCCGAAAGCAAAGAACAAAAATTAAACACAACCTATAAAAATCATTAAAAATGGTCGAATACGTAAGAAAACGGAAAATTAACAAGCATAAAAATCCAAAAAGTTGGATATCAGTCGGGTGTAAAAAGGCAAAATAAAACACATGTATTTAAAAGTTGTAACCATTTCGATTTAAAAGCACCAGGAGACATATTAAAAATGTCAAGTTCATCAGAGAACTTGTTAAAAATTTTATAAAATTTGTATAAAGAGAAGTTGTTGACATAATTATAGCACGAAAATGCAACTTGAAATGAACTATGGTTCCTCAAAGATCTGGCAGGCACAGTGAAATTTATAGACCTCAGTATATCATTACAATAGATAATATAACCATTAATAACTTTGTAAAAGAAGAGAACGCAAAATACATCTCGTCTGGAACACAAACTAGGGACATTAAAGAAGTGAAGAGTTGTTACTTAATTTATTAGAGTTGCCAACAGTTTATTTATTTATTGCGTATTATTTATTAAAACTGTTGAATGTTTTAAAAAATTCACTCCAATTTTTGGCTTAAAAATTATCGTTTTCTCTCGCTGTACTCGTTTTTAGCCCAAGTTCTATTAATTCGAATTTTTGGGTAAATAGAACTTTTATTACAGCTTCGAATTAATCAAGTTCCCCGCAAATTAGATCAGAATTTTATTCCCTGCGATTCCTACCAAGAATACATAGAATTCTTCGATTTAACATGATAAACTTGTAGGCTGGATGCTACAGGGTGACAATTATTGAGATATATGAAATAAAAAAATAAAATTTTCAAAAGCTACCGAGTTCAAAAATTTCATTCAAATTTTAAAAGTAACTACAGATATTCGAATTTAGTTTACGACATGTTCGATATGCTTGCCATCAATGGCTATGACGTGGCGCAGACGAAGAGCAAAATTCTGCAAAACTCGCTGAAGTGTCGAGACATCGATGCTTTCGATGATCTATGGTAGTTTTGAGCTCAGCGATCGTTTCGGGGTAATTTGCGTAAACTTTGTCTTTAATATTGTCCCACAAAAATGAGTCACAAGGGTTGAGATCAGGAGAATATGGCGGCCAAACTATTCCCATTCCAGTGGCCTCTGGGTACCCCAAAATCAGAATGCACTCTCCAAAGTGCTCTTCCAGGACTTCAAACACTCTATATCAGGGTCGCAATCGAGCTGTTATTGCTTGAATAGTAGGCGTTCAGGTCGATATACGCTCAGAAACGCTTTATATCGACATTTTCAACGAAAAATGAACAACAACAGCAGTGCGCATGCTCAAAAAAAATCCCAACATGCTCTGCATTCGATCGCCAAATTTTAACTGAATCTCGCCAACGGTTCAAAAGTTATCAAGGTTTTCTTTCATATAGTTCAATAATTGTCACCCTGTATCTGTAAATTCCGTCACGTGACTTGAATGATGTAATAAGCATTCAAAACACTCTACCGCTGGCCATAGAGCAGCCAAATTTGGCACATAGTTATTTATGCGGTTGTGAGTGCTCGCCAAGAAAGGGATTTTCAAAATTTTAATTAACACATTAAGCGCCAAGACTCACGTCTGAGATTCGAACCATCTGCCTATCTAATTATATGACCCCTTCTCCGCTATCTTTTAACTATAGATCGAACGGAAAGTTCAGTGTCAGTCACCGGTGACTGACATGGCGCTTAACGTGTTAAATTTTTAATTAAAAATAGTCTAAATCATAATCTTTTTTCTCAATACCTTTGGAGCGTATTAAAACACAAAAACCATTCTTACACCACTTCAAAATTCAAAAATTAGCCTTCCATTGAAATCCACTTTAATTCCGAGCAATTTTCCCCCTAATTTTAGCAAATTTTCAAAAATATTTGTAAGTATATTTTGTAAAAATGCTTTTCATTGTTTTAGTCATGCTGCATTTAGTTGCAGATTTTTTTAGTTTAGTTTTTTTAGCTTAGGGGTCTATTCTGGTACCCCCGGTTTGGGTGGGGGCCGTCACCTCTTCCGTTGTCAACGGCCGGGAAAAGTGCCGTCTCCCAACCCAACCGGGGGTACCAGAATAGATCCCTTAGTTGCTGCATTTAAATACAAACGCGATGCGACGATATAAAACATCTTTTGTGTCACGTTATCATAGCGATGATTAAGAGTAATTTTTTTAAAAACACAATATGAAGTCAGGCGAATCAAGCCCAAAATATTAGTTTAACACAATGTTTCGGAATAGGGTTCGAATCTCCTTTATTTTTCTCCACTATTTCTGGAAACGTCACAAAATAGGAGACAAAGCCAAGTCAATTCTGTCAAAGGAGAGCTCAATTCCTTTCAAAAATTGTATCTCCCATCTGGGTGACGTGCCAAAAACAATGCCATTCCCATCCATTCGGCGATTTACATCTCGTTCTGGGGGTGGTTCCAGCCCCAAGCCAAGCCCAGCTCGGAAGAGTTCCCAAATCTCGCAGCCAATAAGAGGAAGGGGTTCTCTCTTTTTACACCGATTATCATTTACTTTCCTTTTCTTTACCTGTAACCGACTGCAGCTGCCACCTCGACTCACGAAAAAAGCCTCGTTTCGCTCTAGAGCCTCGCTCCAGAAAAACGAAACCTTTCACCCCTTCCCATAAGCGAAATCCTCAGCGCCGAAATGAAATGAACCGATCCGCGCTGCTCGGAATTGGGTTGTAAAAGCGATCTGGCTGCTGGGGTAGTTGAAGACCTCGCCATGAAGAATGGGACACCAGTTTTCTTGCTTGAGTTGCTTTTTTAAATTTATTTTTCGATTTTTTCCCTCCCCTCCTCCCGAGAAATGGGGTCAGGCCTTTTGCAGCTTCGATCCTTAAGGGCCCGAACAGCTGCAGATTGTGAAAGGGTTGAACTTTAATCTCTGGTGAGCATCAGTTTTATTTGACAAGGGGTCGTTTCAGAAAAAGTTCTTCAACTTATGCTAGAATTTAATGGGAAGAAATGTTTTTTTTTCTTTCTATCTAGTATACGAAATGTATGAAGAGAAAGTTTTGTAATCGAGAAAAAAAATTTCAATCTCGACATTTGGATGAATTTCCAGAGTTTTAGACCTTCCTGAATCAGAAAGAAACCTTTTTGAAATTATATGCTCTTTCTCCTTAACTTATGATCAACTGTTTGTACTTACGACCAAAAAGAATAAATTCCAAATTTAAATTTGCACTTACGACCAAAAGAATAAATTCCAAATTTCGAAATCAAGCGTAAATTTGCACTTACGACCAAAAGAATAAATTCCAAATTTCGAAATCAAGCGTAAATTTGCACTTACGACCAAAAGAATAAATTCCAAATTTCGAAATAAAGCGTAAATTTGCAATTACGACCAAAATAATAAATTCCAAATTTCGAAATAAAGCGTAAATTTGCACTTACGACCAAAAGAATAAATTCCAAATTTCGAAATAAAGCGTAAATTCAGATTGTAATTGTTGTTAACAGTGAGTACAATGGAGTACATTATATATTTTTCACATATAACTAAAATATAGTTCCGTACTAAACATAGTTTTTTTAACTGCAATGATTATTAAACAAGGTTAGTTTAAGAACAAAAGAACATTAGAGAATTGACGCCTTAAAACAAATACCCTTTCATAGATGCAGTGAATTCAATAGCAACAACACGGCCACTATGACCGTGCTTTCTTCTTGGCTAATGGAGTGCAATTCAGAATCTGTCCGCTAGAAAGGAGAACTAATAGCACCAGAATCAAGATACCCCCTATGTCCATCGGTCTGTGATCACGTGAACTCAAAACCTCTTAAGAGCTGGCGAATGAAATTTTGTTTTCACCAATTTATATTAATTTTGGACGAGAAGTCTATCTTCTCATTTGTGTGCATATGGACATGACAATTCAAAAACACAAATAGCTAGAAAAATGAAATTTTAGATTTTTTTTAAAATCACCAATATCATAGATCTGTATCAATCTGTAAAAGGGTTGATTGTCTGTCGGTCTTTATATTCGCGTATATGTGAACGCGACCCAATGAAATTTGGTATTGTCGCCAAAATTTTAGATCTATAGAAATAGACAATTTTCGATATGAAAACCACGTACCAAATTTCATCCTTCTAGCTCAAAGGGTTTTTGAGTGATGGTGTTCACTGGCAGACACAATTTCAGAACATGTTCTCGGAATCAGGAAAGTTTAAAGCTTGGAGACTCATTAAAAACTCGACGTGCAATTTTATTAACGAGTACAATCCTTTCTCTTCGTATATCGTAGGCGAGAAAGTAAAGATGTATTGAACAGTGAATGATTTGCGGTGCTCAACTGAATCTTTTTGGAGAGACGGAATTTCCAAAAAGCTGTAGATCAGTACTTCCCAAACTTTTTTATGTCATGACCCATTTAAGCCTTTTTACTTTCTCGTATACGAAGTATACAAAGAGAAAGTATTGTAATCGTCAAAAAATTCGAACTCGAGATTTTGACAGATCTCCACGTTTTAGACTTCCCCGAGTCCGAAAAACACAATTTTGGAATTATGTCTGTCTGTCTGTGTGTCTGTGAACACGATAACTCGAAAACTATTAGAGCTACGAGGATGAAATTTGGTATGTGATCTTTACACAAAATTTGCAGGCTTCTATCAAATTTTGGAGAAAATCCGTCCATGGGAAGTCTGTCTATCTGTATGTCCGTGTTAATGTGAACGCGATCATTCACAAACTTGAATAAGTATATAGATAAAATTTGGTACACAGTTTTATAATCAGGAATGTAGGCTTGTATAAAATTTTGGGCCAAATGCGTCAACGGGTTGACTGTTTGTCGGTCTGTATAATCGCATACTTGTTTACTTTCGAATTCTTCATCTCCATGCGCATGCGTACTGGTAGCAATCCCTGTGCTCGCGTCACTTTGTCCTTGAGCCGGAAAGATTTGGAAGTGTGTGACACGCATTTTATTCGGTACGCATCTCTTTGAATTTGATTCTTTACCTAAATGTTTTACACTCACTTTAATCTGCAATGGAAAACCTTATGATAGTCATTGGATTCTGGGTTACAGTAGGTTCGAATTTTTTTTATCCACGCGGGGGGAGGGGAAAGAGCACCTTTTTGGGGAAGTATACGAGAAAGTTTAGGGGAGACCACTCCCACTGGTTAAAATTCTCAAGCCCCCTATGTAGCATATAAAAGTTTTTAATATCAAAAATTGAATTGTTCACTGAAGAAACTTAAATTATAGGTTTTAGAAAGAAATCTCTATTAAATTGTTGAGAAACACGGTAAATAAATTTTCAAAATGGAGAACTGAAATTCAAGTTCGAAATAATTTTAATGAAAGATTTTTTACAATGGAACCTTGGAAATCCGAACTAATTGTGGCTGAGCTAAGTTCGGATTCCGGAGAATTCGGTAAAGCAATTTGATATACCAAATGTAGTTGTAACTAGTTAAATCACAGTAAACGGTTGCTTTTAAACTCTGAACGAGTCCATTTTCGAATTGCCCCCTGTGGGGCGTGGGCCCCACGTTGGGAAACACTGCTGTAGAATGTGGCGAAGAACTGATGTCCTAACAATTATTTCTTACTCTTTTCCATACTCGCAATACTTCTCGCACTGCCAAGGTTTTCAATGACATCCACCTATCGGGCGATCTATTTCTGACCATTACGAAGCCTCAAAAACAAACAAGCTACCGGGGGAATAATAATGTCGCCAATTTTAAGGCGCGAAGTTCATTATTTCGAGTACCTGTCGCGAATAATGGGTTTGGAATCTTCCTTCGGCGAGTGTCCTTGGCGTGGCAAATGAGATCACCGGATCTTTGGGTGTCGCAAGGAGTGACACACGAGTCGCGTATTTTCGGAGATAGGTTCATTCGAGGCAGTGGAATGAACTGGTTGGAGGATTACACCGAGCCAGTGTTATGGTTTTTTCCCAACACGATAATGTTCACAGCCTGGAATGCTATCTGTAAGTTGGGTCGTGGCATAGGAGTGAAGTCTTGCTTGACATTTTAACATAGGACTACGCTCCTCCCATTGGGGTCTCAGGAAGGAATTTGATTCACACGCCAAAAACGCCACAAAAAGCGTTGTATGGGAGATCCTCTATATATTGGTAACTACATATGGTAAAAACATAACTAATGTCTTATTTTAGAGATAAAGGGTAACAACACAAGTTACAAAAGAAAATTGAAAATCGGAATTTAATTCAACGACTTGAGTCGCAAAGTTGGGCAAAAATACGCATGAATTGGTGACGCGATCCTCTATATCTCGGTAACTACACATGCTAAAAACATAACTAATGTCTTATTTTAGAGATAAAGGGTAACAACAGAAGTTACACAAAAAATATTTGAAAATCGGGGAAGAGTCACGCGAGTAAAGTAGTTCTGCGCCTTTAACATCAGCGGCTGTTCGAAAGACAGCCTCCCGTTATTTTTTTTACTGTGGTTCTTTTATGGTTACATCATTAAACTCCTTGGTTGAATTAATTTTAAAAAATTTAACTGGGTGAATTAAGTTTTACTTGAATTGAATTTTTGATCAATTTTTTCATATTTTAATTTGCCGACAGGTTTGTGACCTGTGTCGGTTGAATTTGGTCGATTGATGGCCGATCGGTTGATGATGATAAGAGTTTTAAAAATATCATTTACACGTTTTTTATCCTTGATGACTTAGACTCTAGGGTTTCTATCTCTGGGGTTCCCATCTTGATATTTAAGTTATTTTATTAAAAATATTTAACATATTTTAGTCTACTTTTATACAAGGATTGCTGTTGTCTGTCTACTTTCTATTATTACTGTGCACTCCTCGTGAGAAATTGTACCTGACTTGTCGATTTTAGTACTGGGAATTTCATTTTTGCAAGTGATTTTAATAATTTTACTAT
Organism: Araneus ventricosus; assembly: GCA_013235015.1. NCBI lineage: Eukaryota > Metazoa > Arthropoda > Arachnida > Araneae > Araneidae > Araneus > Araneus ventricosus. The sequence goes on from BGPR01020001.1 coordinate 23,193, forward strand.
TTTACTACCAGATCTGATAAGTACTCTGAGGTACGGGTCTCTCTGTTCTGAGTGCACGGGTCTTCTGTTGTGCGTGTGTATTCTTTTGTGCGATTACGTTTTGAATGTTTTAGTGTTCTTGATGTTTTAATTTTTGTTTTAATATTCTATTATTTTAATATTCTAATTGTTTCATTATTTAAGGTTTTCTTTGAGCGATATTAGTGTCGTTTATTATGATTTTTGACTCCTCCGGCGGCCTATTTTCAGCCTAAAGCCGGCCATTCACTTCACAGATAAGGTGGATATTTTGGAACGCGAGAAGGAGAAAGCCATCAAAATCTATGGAAATCAGCCAAACGGCTGGTGGTGGTTGGAATTCTGGACTGAAATCGGAGCGTAAACGCTGGAGTTTAAAGTCTCGCTTCAGAGGAACCCTGAAAGAGGCTAGCAAAAAGAACAATACCTTGCGTAGATTGAAGCCTCGCTCCGAGGTTAGCATAAATTAAAATCTGCTGACTGGCGAAAATCGAAGAGCGATTGACAAGCAGCTGTAGAGAGGGAAAGAAGATCGCTTCCACCTACCTTCGTTCAGAGTTAGCGCTATTTTAAATATCAAGTGAATGACGTACCTGTATTTTTCGATTAAAATGGGTGGGAAAAAAAACCGGGCTTAGGACAAATGGCATGGTTATACTTCAATGGCCGGCTTTACACTCTTTATGGTAGACCGGGCCTCTGTGAGTCTTAGATAAATAAATGCAATATTCGTGATGCAAGAATTCCTTAATATGCTGCACAGGGCAGACCATCGGGACCACATCTGCCAAGTTTGGCACATAGTAGTTACTTCTTGGGTAGTAGGTGCTCACTAAGAAAAGGTTTTTCAAGCATTTTCTAGATTTTTGATTAAATAAAATTAATCGAAATGTTGACATTTTGCTCAGTCACTTCGGATCATATCATATAATTTTTGCACCACTTTTTAAAATTCAACATATTAGCTATTCTGTTGTTCCAGTCTTATTTCTGCGCTATTCGTCTTCAATTTTAATGCAGTAGAGACCCGCGAATCCGAACCCCTGTAATCCGAAATTTCGGATAATCCGAACATCTTTTTTTTTATTTTCTGAAAAATGTTTACTGAAAAATGAAGGAAAAATAACAATTTAATCTTTGGATTCGGACACACATTTTTCGGCCTCAGACTTGTCCGAACTCGCACTTTCGTCGTCTGTTTTCGAGAAATTAGCAGTGAGGTCTCTTGGGCGCGCCGACGAAATCCGAGGCAATCCGACGGAAACCGAAACAAATGTTTTCGTGGAAAAAAAATCGACGATAACCGAAGTCAACGAAAACCGTGGTATTACAGCAGAACCCCCATAATCCGAAATTCCGGATAATCCGAACAACTTTTTTTGATTTTCTGAAAATTGTTTACTGAAAAATGAAGGAAAAATAACAATTGCGAATCAGAAACAAAGCTAACGTCTATTCCTACCTTAAAAGAAGCATTCGAGCTTGTCTTTAAGAATGAATACAGCATCTCAATTAGAAGAAACAAACTCAGATACCTTCTTTTTACCCTCAACTTGTTTGCCGTGCGAATCGCCGCGTGCTATTCCCGTACGCCTACACAGAACACCTATAGTCGATCAATACTATTACTGCATTTTGTATATCGAGAGTATTTTGCCGAATTTCCCGGATAATCCGAATTTTCCGGAATCCGAACAAAGGTCAGCCCCAATGAGTTCGTATTCCCGGGATTCTACTGTAACTTTTTCAAAAATAGTTCTTAAGCACAATTTTTTAGCAATGCTTTTGCATTATAAAACCGTGTTGAACAAAATTGCAGGATTGTGAATAATCAGTGTGAATATTTCAAGAGCTCTAGTGTTGACTAAATGAAAATAACTATTGGATTTATCAAGTATTTTACTAATTAATGCTTTGACTTATTTCAAAACTTTGGATGTCTTTTTTTAGCGTGGTAATGTTTTGATGCTGGCGCTCTTCCTGTTTATTGCGTGATGTAAACATCTCTGGTAATCGGCACTTAATAATCCGACAATATCAAAATGAAGGCAGTTTTGAAGGCATAAATTGAAATTTGAAATTTAGATGTGTCAGTTTAAAAAAAAAAACATAAGAAAGGCGCAGTTCGGGTCCACGCCGTATATTTTTCGTGAAAACGTCGGGATAAAATCATAAAACAGGTGTTTCGTATTAATATGTAACTTAATTATCAATCTCTTTAATACAATATTTACACAGAGTAGTATAATGGTTACAGAATACATAGATAAATCACAAGTTTATCGCATGTAGCAAGGGTCTGTGTTAGCTTGTGATTTATCTGTTCTGTAAGCATTATACTACTTCGTGTAAATATTGTATAAAAGAGATTGATAATTAAATTACATATTAATACGAGATACTTGTTTTATGATTTTATCCCGACGTTTCCACGAAAACTTTACGGCGCGGACTCGAACTGCGCATTTCTTATGTTTTAATTAGAGTAGCTTTTGAAGGCGCCATCTGTTGACAGTATATAGAACTACATTTCGCGTATGCGCAGTAAAACATTATTTACTACAAATGCTCATATTTCCCATAATATTCAAATTTTAATACAATATTTCTTTTACGTACTGTGAAGTATTCTGTAAGTTTCGTACAATTCGAAAGAAAACTCTGCATGTTATAATAAAAAAAACATGCGGAGTTTGAAATTTTCAAATTAATACCGATTTTTACTTATATTCTGATAAATATTTTTCTGTCTCACTTTGGGTCCTAGTAATACTCCTCGAGCTCTTTAAAATGACACCAGAATCAACCTCCTACCTAAACGCGTTTCCACGCTACACGTATTTATAACCTTACATAAAGCTAATTCATAAGAATCACGCGCATGCGCCTACACTGGTACGATGACGTCAGAGGCAAAATAAATACTATGCGAGAAACTCTTACAGATATGACCTCTCAGTTGTGGGGAGAACCATTCTTTTCTCATGATTAATCTCGTAGTTATTAGCGATTCAAATCTGACGGTATTTTGAAACACAAGATAGTTCGACCGACTATCACTGTAACGAGCGGAAAGACGTTTTCGTGTCAAAAAAACAACAACATGCGATTGACTTATAATTTGTAAGTGTCGTTAGTAAATCCTTGTTTCATGCAAAAGGTATTCGAAGTTATATCTCATCGTACAAAGAACAACAAACTGTCATGTGATAATATGCATGTTAATTTCAAAATACACTAAAAACAATTAAAAAAAACTGTTACAGCTTCGGAAAAATGCAAAGGAAACAGAATAAATACACGCAAGTTATCTGGTGCGCGCAAAAAGCAGCAGCTTCCTAGAATAACATGACAATAATTCAAAAATTAACTAATAAGATGAAAAAAAGCTATCAGAGGACAAAATCAAGATAAAAAAATTAAGATATTCTTTTTACATTTTATTTTTTTATCTTGACTTTGTCCTCTGATAGTTTTTTTCATCTGGTTAGTTAATTTTTGAATTAATTTGAAAATGTAGTTTAATTTTGTTTGTTTCAAATATAAAATTACTTGTATGTGTTTTCATTTTAAATCATCTACACCACGTCGGACAGTTTTCGATATTATTTATTTATTTTTGGCCGATAGATCAAAAAGATTAACAATTTCAACAGATGGCGTCAGAAAGCATGGATAATTGAGTTGTAGAAACTTATATATTCAATTATCCGGGAAAATATATTATCCGGCATCGGCGAAGTCCCGTAGCTGCCGGATAAGATAAATTCTACTGTGTATCGAATTTTGTTAGTTCCGAAATTTTGCTAGAATGCTTAATAATGAATAATTATTAACCACTTAACTAATTCATTTTCTCTACTATCTAATTAGACGACACTTTCTGTTTTGGGAATGTGTTGTCGTATTGATTCAATTAAAGGTCCGTAGAACACTTGATGAGT
>BGPR01020002.1:0-25983 GCA_013235015.1 Araneus ventricosus
AAAAATGCAAAAGTAATTCGGCGATGCAGTGTGCGCAAAATTTCAGAAGCATTTAAATTACAATTTATTCAAATGATGAGCTCTTCCTCTTATTTTACATTATGTAACAGTCGTGGTTTTCCTCCTCCATTGCACTGATAATATTAATTTACGAACATTTATTCTGTCCAACTTCCTTTTTGATATAAAACTACAACTGCCGAATCTGCATCGTCAGAGTGTGTTTCGAAAATTAAGAGTTGAAAAAAGTACCATGAACTATATTTTTTCACTTTTGAATTCACCCAGTCAATCCATTCATGAGTAAGACCGGCTTAATCCGGCGCTGTTTCAATTTCCATACTGGTTAGTGTCGGTTATATCCGCCATCCACTAAGCGACATAAGCCAATGGGCTAGCATCAGTTATATCCGTCATCAATTTAATGTGTAAATGCGTGGTTATCATTTATCACTATGAGCGAGATATCTCGCTCGCCACAAAACGTACGATGAATGGTAGTTGCAAATTACGTCTACATTATTTGAATCGTTGGTTGCAGAAACCACGTGAGTTTTTTCTTTTTTTTTCAAAATTGCGTTCATGTCATTTTCACATTTTAAAGGGTAATTATAAAATGGGTGAACAAATTACAAGAGTCAAGTAAAGTCACATTATCTATACATATAAAAGGTAATGTTCGTATGTTTGTCCGTTATAGACTAAAAAACTACTTGACCACTATACGCGCGGTTTTTTGCAAAATGATCCGCGTTGTCCGGGGAAGGTTTAAAGCTATTGAAATCCTCAATCTGACCATTAGAAAGAAAGTTAGGGGCCTAATAATACTTTGATGTTTGGCTACCGTTGGCGATGGTTGAGGGAACGTTTGGCGCAACTTCTTCCTAACGCAGGCGCAGGGTTGCTTTTTATAAACAGGGTTGTTTTTCGGCGTCGAGCTACGGAAGAGAGGTGAGATTTTAGGCCTATTTGCGGTTATTTTTGAAATTGCTCTGGCTTCTGAGTGCAACGTACCGCACTATAATTTCTATGTGTGTTGTCTGTCTTATAATTGTCTATGTCCAAATAGATATATTTTTCTAAAATATGGTGTCTTTCTTTCAAAAGACAAACATAACAAATATAATATCATTAGTAACAGTACTATTAACTAAAAGTAGATGGCGCCACGAGACAGTCGTTCTGACATTGAAATTTTGCTGTTGATAAAAATGCCGCCAAAATATCGGTCATCGTACAAATGCAGCCAAGAGAAAACGAGAAGAAAGACAAAATTAAACAGTAGAAACAGCACAACGAAATGAAGGAAATAGATTACATATGTCACAGTCACATGCTGCTGAATCATCACAACAACACGAAGCACGAAATGAATCAAATCGACTAAGAATTAGAGAATGGAGACAACCTTTGTCATATAGTGATCGAAATGAACAACGTGGCAATAGTAGATTACGCATGCAAATGAATCGAATAAATCAGTTGGTAAAACTTGATCGTATTGCATTTCAGTATAATTCGAAAATTGAATATAGCTTTCATCCAGCTGTAGTTGTTGAAAGTATGAATAAAGTTTGCACAAATTGCAAGGCATTAAAATTCAAGAATGAAGCACCTGGGATGTGTTGTTTGAATGGTAATGTTAATTGCCACCATTGAAGGCACCACTTGAGCCATTGTTCTCATTGGTCGCTGGTACTACAACACAATCGAGGCATTTTTTGAATAACATAAGAAATTATAACACATTCTGTCAAATGGCTTCGTTTGGTGCAACGAATATAATACCTGAGAATTATATGCCAATATTCAAGGACAAATATATTATACGGCAGGCTCTTTGTTACCATTCACGGATGCTGACCACAAATTTTTATATACATATATAAAATGTATTCGAAATTGTAGTCGTTAAATCACAAAAACAGCAAGCCGAGTTAAATTATAATTTTTATTTTATTATGGGAGAGTGACGGAATGTACGTACATTATGCTTTAAGTTTTCATGCCGAAAGAGAACAGAAGATCCCTACTTTTTCTCATGTAGGGATTTAACAGATAGACACGTGATCAAAGTGAAGGGAATAATAGCTATTTTTACTATATTACGTAAGTGTTTTAGGGAAAATGCATGACGACAATAAGTCGCTGATTTCGCGAATTGTGTGCGCGTGGAAACGATTAAAATATTCTTTTAGTAATAAATATGCTAAAACGAGAGATTTAATATACCTCCAGAGCGGGAAATAGAACGAAACTGGAGTTTAAGAAAAGTGATTTTGGAATACATTAAGACTTTAAAATATATAATATTAGAATTTGAAATAAAATTAAGCGAGATTATTATATATATATATAATGATTTCATTGTTGTAGTTGTTAAATAAGGAACAGGCCGAGCAAATAATTACTTTTCATTTATTATCAAAATATTTAAGTCGATTTCAGTAGAGTGGCTGATATGTGCATCTTAGTTTAGATTTCCAAGTCAAAAGCGAACAGAAAATCCCTGCATTTTCTCAGATAAGGGATTAACATATAGACACGTGATCAAAGTGAAGGGAATAATAGCTATTTTTAGTCAGGTACGTTACCCAGTTCCCCTTGAATGTTCCCTAGTAAAGCAATCTACCTGATATACATAAGTTGAAATGAGACTTCTACCTCAAGCGATATCTAGGTGCTCCAGAGTCGTACTGGCCGACGTATTCTTCATAATGAGTTTTTGACCAGTTACGATACACAAAGTGGGACTAGCCACAACACAATAAGTCTTTGATCCGCAATTCTTCATATCGAAGGCGAGACTCTTTCCCATGGCCATCGAAACACAAACGTAGAAGACAGTACGCATACACACTTGTGTAGACTTACATTGCATCCTTTGCACTGCATCAAATTTCAAATTTTATTTTAGCCTAAAATTTTGCACAGGCATGACTCTTGAAGCCTAGCCCAAACCTGCAATGTTTTCAATTTCATCATATTTCACAAGCATGGTTTCACCCTTTATATTAATTTCGTTCGGAAAGTGTTAAAAAGTATATACAGGGTGTCCAACAAAGGACTCCCTCATTTTAAAATTAAATAACTCTGCAACGGAGATCGATAGAAGAGCGAAACCAGTGATATGCTTAGTCTGAAAGCCGTAAAAATCTGATACACAAGTTTCAAAATTAGTTATAAATGTTGCCGACAGGTGGCGCTGTACGTTGTAATCACAGTTCAGATTTCGAGAAGAAAGCTATAAACTGTCATTTGCAAGTAATCGTTGCAATCACATCACAATCGATTCAAATTAGGCATTTTTCGTGCTTGCCAAGGACAGTTTATAGATTTCTTATCGGATTCTGAATAGCTATTACAACCTGCAGCGCCACCTGTCGGCAACATTTATAACTAATTTTGAAACTTTTGTATCAGATTTTTACGGCTTTCAGACTAAGCATATCACTGGTTTCGTTCTTCTATCGATCTCCGTTGCCGATTTATTTAATTTTAAAATGAGGGAGTCCTTTGTTGGACACCCTGTACAACCAGCGGGAGTGGCCTCCCCTAAACTTTCTCGTATACTTCCTCAAAAAGGTGCTGTTTCCCCTCCCACCGTGTGGATAAATTAGAAAACCACATACCAAATTTCAATTATCTAATGTAAGTTACTATAAGATTTGCACACATCTAAGCAGCCTTTTAGCTTGCCAGCAATATATCCGATCTGATTGTTACAAATTTACTACCGATAGTTGTAGTTGAAAATGTCATGCACATTGGCAGAGTGCTTAAGAAATTAAAAAAGCATGAAAAACAGAACTGATGAATCAATTGACACTAATTTTGGTTTGTTACTTTATAACTTTACTTTTAACAACTACTTTCGTTCTGTCAGAGTAAAAATGATGCAAAATCCACTCAGAAAAAAATGCATTACGAAATATACAAAATAAAACTAACCGCAAATCAAATATGCAACTCTTATTGAGAAAATGTTTCGGCGTGAAAGAAAAATTAAAAGAAAACACTCCATAATTAATTCACTTTTATTCGAGAAGAATTTGGCAGTGAGCCAAGACAGAACGTATTACGGGAACAGCAGTAAAAACGTGTGCCTTTCTTTTGCTTCGTACAATGGCGAAGAAATCAAATATGTAAAGTCAACCCAGTTGACGAACTTGGGCCAAAATTTTATACGGACCTACATTCATGACGATAAAACTTTGTACCAAAATTTATCCATATAGCTATTCAAGTTTTTAAGTTAGAGTGTTCGCATGACTTCGGACATACAGACAGACAGACTTCCCGTTGACGGATTTTGTCCAAAATTTGCTAGAAACCTACAAATTATGTTTAAAGACCACATATCAAATTTCATCCCCGTAGCTCTAATAGTTTTCGAGTTATCGCGTTCACAGACAGACGCACAGACATAATTCCAAAATTGTGTTTTTCGGACTCAGGGAGGTCTAAAACGTGGAGATCCATCAAAATCTCGAGTGAGAATTTTTTGACGATTACAATACTTTCTCTTTGTATACTTCGTACACGAGAAAGTAAAAAGAAGAAAACAAGTATTGCCATAATCTTGTTCTTTATAAAATACTAGCAGTACGCGCACGACGTTGCCCGTGCCATAATGACTAATACGTGCTATGATGATAATCAACACATATTTATATTATTGATTTCGCCCTCGATTTTTAGTGAAAGTACACGCAGGAACATGAGCGAGATGACTAACGGGAGCTTTTAACTAAAGATATCAGCATATATGCGTGAGTATATAATGCATTAAACAAATCAATCAAATGATTCTTGGATCAGTAAAATGAAGTAATTAAGATTAGCTGACGCAATAAAATGACCGAGAGTATGACGTGACTGTCGCTTGGTGCTTACCACCAGCCAAACGGATAGTAGAAATGCATTTTGGTAACTGAGAATAACCTTGGTTCGGACGAAAGCTCAGGGTTGCCACTCTTATTGATGAAAAAATTCAAGGACTTTCAAGGAACTTTTTTTAAAAATTCCAGGACCATAAAATTACATTTTTTAGAACACAAAAATGCAAAGGAGAAATTTAAATCAAATATTTTCAACTTTAACATTCAAATGCGTCATCACTTTCTTACTTATGACTTTTAGATGCATAAGTGAAGAGTATCAAAGGAACATGTTTTGCACACCTTGCAGTTAGTAAACCAAAATCTACTGTGCAAAGTGAGTTTCGAGATCACAATTCAAGCACCCTTACTGTTAGGTATAGTGTACTACTACTAGATGCTAATTTTACACAAATTACTTCTAAGCATTACTTGGTAGCTCACTTCACAAACACATTAGCTGATACAAAATTCATTTAAAAAATTGTTAACCCCACAAGAACCTCTATTCTTACTTTTGACCATTGCTTGGGAATGAAGGGAAAAAAAGCAAGAGACAGGTACAAATCAACAAACCTTTTACATTTAAATAAATAAACTTCAAAATACTTTAAATTTACATTTTAAGTTGCTCTGTTAAAGCCTCAATTTTTTTATCGATCATTTTGACTTCATTAGTCCTTTCTTCGGCTGTTTTCTAAAAACTATTGGATTCTGCAATAGATTGAAAATATCTACTTTTCTCAGCCTTTTCAGCTAGTTTGCCTGCAGACTTCTGCAGTGCAGAAACAAATGCAATGCAGTTCAGTGTGATGTATGACTCACAATTACGATGACCCTTCAAAATTTTTGCCAAATATTTATTTATCTACTAACTGAATAGCCAGTTCGTGTGAACGGAGCACAAAAATTTACCCGACTATTTGCCATAATGAAGAGTAAAAAAACTGTATAATCTGGCATCCCTTGCTCTTTTATGTTCAATTTTAATAATCAAACCACTTACATTAATCCTCTATGAACGTTGAAAAAGAAAAAAAGTTTTATTAATAAGAACTAATATAAGTAAAAATTTATTACTACAGGCGCCCGTAGGATTTTTTCCGAACAGGAACAAAAACTTTTTGAAAATAACTGACACTCAAGAAATCTATAGCCTAATAAATTAATTTTTAAACTTATTAGTTAACTTAATTAAATTATTATTCATTACTTAATCTATTTTTCACACTTCCATAATTTTTCTGTTTGGAAAACATGTTGCAGAATTTTCAAAGGGGAAGACCTCCCTTTCCCTGTGTGACTCATACTTGTAGACCTCATAGAAAGAACTCAAAATGACAGAAAAAGACCGAAAGTTTGTTGAAGATGAAAAAGTGCAAGAGTTGCTCAAAAAGGTTTGCAGGTCGGCAATATTGAACCGACCCTTCCATTTTAGAATCCATTTCTTCAAAGGGGCCTCTATGAAACCAACGAAGATAGAAAAACCATTCCCTTTGCTTCTTAAAATAAGGCCAAACCTTCTTAAAAATAAGGCAAAAAAGCCCAAATTTGACACACAAATTGAAGACCTCATTGGTTATATGAAAAAGGGCTATCCTTCATGAAAACAAATCCCACTTGATCGGGATATGTGCAATGCTCTATTATTAAAATAAAATTTAAGTGAAAAAATTTAAAACATCTTTGTTCCATTCAATAGCTATTTCGTTTGACAGCTCAAAACTATATATAATTTCAAAAGTGTAATATCAAAAAATTTATTTAAAAATATCTAATAATAAATTAGAATTAAAAATTGCTCTAAAAGTCATTACCAAAAATAAAGCCAAAAAAGCCCAAAAATGAATCTAAGGCCAAAGGAAAATTCCTAAGGCCAAGGGCTTTGAAAAAAGGCCAAATCTCCATAATTTGGCTTTAAAAAGGCCAATATGGCAACCCTGAACAAGAGCTTTGCGGTACCTGCGTTGCTGACTAAAAATATAAACTTAAAAAAATCTTAAAGTAAAATCTTAATAAAAATATCCATTGAAAAAAAAAACATTAAAAGACAAAAAAAATATGAAAAAGAAAAGATAATGATTTTTTCCAATGTTTATATATTAAAACACGGAAGCAAAATATTTCTTCATTATAGAAAAAAAAAAATTAAACTTTTGATTCCAACCAACTTTTTTCAATACTGCTCAAAAAGAATAAAAATCGGCTCAAAGAGAAACAAAACATCAAAAGACAAAAAAAAGAGAAAAAATACAAGAAATAATAAATTAAAATACCGGAAGCATAATTTTTCTTCTGGCGTATGTAAAAATAATAATGGGGAAAAAAGAAAACTCGCAAAAATGGGCAAAAAACGCCGGAATTTACTACTTAAAATTAAATAAATAAAAATCTAATTCAATTTTTAAAACAAATGTATGGCGTGAGCTCCCTCTTGCACTAATCCACCACTTTACAAATTTAATTACAAGTCAAACCGTTTTGGAGTACATCAAGAACAAAAACCGAACATGCATGTATACACACATACGAAAAAAAAAACCTCTATTTTCTATAATAGATAATTTCCGTCCAATACTTTGAAGATCCCATAGTTTATCAAAATGATCGGTATTCATAACAGAAAAAAATACACAATTTTTTTTTAAAAAATGCTGATATAAAAAAATATTAATACTAACGTCAGGCATTCACCAAAAAGATCTCCTTGAAATGGAAAAATGAATCAATTCTGGTTATAACTCGTATTTTATATTATATCATCAAAGAAGCAAACAGTATCCAGGGTAGATGCTTTTTTTTTTTGTATAGACAGATGAAGGTAAATTTACGATCTCACAAATTGTCTGAATCTCTTTGGCACGATGCCAAATTCCTGTTCGTCTTCCACATAAGAGTACAATTAATATTTATTAACTGAGTATTGTATAGCAACGGATTCGGAAACCCTTTGCGCATGCGCCGGGCGGAGTTATTTTCATCAAGTAAGGGGAAAGGGAAGAATGAAAGGGTGATGTTTACACTTTACTGAGCGTGATCTAACAAAGAACTCCAGAAATGCGCTCATATGACTCATTGCCTGACACCCCATTCCGGTGTAAAATCAGTGGTAGTCTCGGAATCCGTTGCTGAACTATCTAATTTAACAAATAAAGAGAACGCGATCCTGTACATAGACGAAATTTGGGTTCCACGGAAATTTAAATGTAAACATTCCTCTTACTGGCGCGTGCTCAGAAAGGCAGATGGCCTCCATTTCTGATTGTCATTACATGACCGATTTTCATTGGTATTCATCGATGTTTTATTCTACTTACAATAAAAGACCAGCGAATATTATCTCGTCTGATAAGAATTATCAAAATAAAAAAAAATTCCAGTTTTAGAATAAATTTCCCTGCTTTTTCCGGATTTCAAGGAATCCCCGGGTCATAGAGAAACGCTACCCTTTTTTGCCAGCCCCCATTTCTCTCCCCAAACTTCAAAGAGAGGAAATATTGGTGATTGACAGCGTTACCATAGCAACACCCTTTTTTGCCACCCCTCCCTTTTCCTCCAAACTAGAGAAAAGAATATGACTGACAGCGTTCCCATAGCAACACCCTTTTTCCGGTGGTGAAATTCTCAAGACAGTACATTTCGAATTTTTCACGGACTTTTCAAGGACCCTACAAAAAATCAAGTACCTTTCCGGACTTTTCAAGGACCTAACGAAAAATCAAGTACTTTTCCGGGGCCCCGAGTACGGCAAATAAAATTCAAGGAGTTTTCAAGGATTTTCAAGGACCGTGGGAACCCTGAAGCGTCGTCGATTCGGATATGCGAGAGAAAATGTTTTGAACTGATCAATAAAAAAATTCATAGAAAATCGGAGAAAAAGATATCTTAACCATTCTTGTTTTAAAACAGGGATAAATATTCCGGTTTATATCTAAAAAAATTGAAGATGATAGCGTTATGAGAACGTCGGATGTAAGAAAATAAGAATTAAAAGTTGAAAATATAAATGAAAAGTGACTATTATTTAAAAATTCCTCAAAATTCAGTAAATTATGTTGGAAATTCAAAACAAACTTCATTAGAACGAAAATTGTTTGTTCTATCCGATGGTGCGTTGATTGTTTTTCAACGATCATTAGAAAAGATGTTACAGCCGTAAACGTGCCAAAAATGACCCAAAACATTAAATAAAAAATTTTCTAGCTTAAATTTTAAAATTCTGGCTTCGAGGTGCATTGAGTCACTTTTACGACTACCTCTGTGCCAAATTTCATAGCTGTAGGTGTGATAGATTCGTCTGGACATCGCACACACACGCACAAACATTGCCGTTTATAAGTATAGACAAAAAACAACAATAAATCTCATGGCCCAAAAATCGCATCTGACTATATGAGTTTAAGGAATAAATCTGAGAGTTCCTAAATTAGATTCCTAAACATTAAAAAAAATAACAAAACAATTATAGTATCCATTCCAAATAAACACCCTCAATTTTTTTTTTTTTTAAGTGCTTTGGATAAAGTGCCAGAATTAAGAATATAAAAATTTTATATTTTCAAACCATAACCGAAAACAAAACTTTCAATGTCCAATAAAACCTTCAGACAATTCACGGAAAATTTCCCTTGACCTAATATTCAACCATAAGTCATATTTGCTTTAAACGGATGTTAGTAAACAAAGAAAAAAATTCCATAAAACGCCTTATAATTTTACACCTTATAATTTTTTTTTTTCAGTGAGAATTAAATCTGGCCGTATAAAATAAATAAAAAAAGATTTATTTACAGCAAAAACTGTTTTTCTAATTATTATTGCTTTGTTTAGGAATTTCAATTTCAATTTAATCCTTTTCAAGGTTGAAAGAGGCATGCAAAGAACCAAATACTTCACTTTTTTTAATAATTCACAGAAAAATATTCCGCATTCAAGTTTCCAATTGTTGATCGCTGAAGAAACTACAAAAAATAATTTTAAACATTAAAGTTAACCTCGGATGTAAAATAAAGAAAGAAGGAAAACACTAGGGAGAAATTTCCCCCCTTTTTTGTTTACATTTCTTTAGTAGATGCTGTTCAAATGCTCGAGATTTACTGAACTATAAACGCAGAATATAAAGTTTATGTTACGATAAATAAAATCTAAAATTGCAATTCACAGTTGTTTATGATTGATGGTCCAAATATATTTTTGACCTATTTACAGAAAGAATCTCTTAGAAAATGCAAATGTATTAAAGCAGGAAAAAAACTTTTGAATTATATTATTAGTTCCAAAGTGGCAATAAAGGCAGGGGCAGCGAGTCGGGGGAATCGCCCTTTTTTTGCAGGAAAAATAAAATTTTATTTCATTTTAGCTTCCTAAAACTAGAAATCTATACTTATAAAAGGCAAGGTTTGTCTGCATGTGTGTCCGCGATATCCAGACAAATCTATCGCACTTCCAGCCAAGAAATTTGGCACACAGGTAGTCTTAATGATGCACCTCGAAACCGGAATTTTAAAATTTAATCTAGAAAATTTTTTCTTTAATCTTTTGTGTTGTTTGGGTGATTTTTCGTACTAATTTCTTAATAGGATGATTTTGGATAATTGTACAAAAAAATGGATCCACCATCGGGAAGAGCAATTGATTTCCGTTCTAATGAAGTTTGTTTCGTAGGTCTAACATAATTTACTAAATTTTGAGATTTCTTAAAATTCTCGCATCCGACGTTCTAATAACGCATCATTTTCAATTTTTTTCAGCTTATGACTGGAACTTTTCTGTCGGATTTAAAACTAGAACGGTTACAATATCTTTTTCAGTTTTTTTTTTTTAATCAATTTTTTCCTGATCAGTTCAAAGAAATTTTTCTCTAGCGAGCATTCTCCCGCGGAAGTTTCTTCTGAGCCTTCCCAACATGCATTGTTGCAATTTCGTTGGCTGACGGTGCAGAGCGCAGGATACGTCACAACCTTCAACTGAATGACTACCTTTTGTTTTGAATTTAATTTTTAAAACTTTTTCGCGTACTGCTAGATTTTATCCAAAATTTGATAGAAACCTACAAATTATGTTTAAAGACCACATACCAAATTTCATCCCCGTAGCTCTAATAGTTTTCGAGTTATCGTGTTCACAGACAGACATAATTCCAAAATTGTGTTTTCTGGACTCAGAGAGGTCTGAAACGTGGAGATTCGTCAAAATCTCGAGTTCGAATTTTTTGACGATTACAATACTTTCTCCTTGTATCCTTCGTATACGAGAAAGTAAAAATGGCAATTTCGAAGATTAGAAAACTAAATGGAATATCGCTTTACCATCAAACAGGAGTTTTATCTTCCGATATATTTATCGATTTCTTTTATATCGCTTCTTTTTTAAACAGAAATAAGGAACTTGTTTGCATGCAGGATGCCCTCTGAAGACAAACACATGCACTACAAGAATCTTCTACACTACAAGTAAATCGTATATGGTCCAGCCTGTGAATAACATAACTCGTAATTTCGACTATGGACACAGGCGTCACACGTCTGAAGTATTTAAATCAAGACAAAGAGGAATGTAGAAGTGTGTTCTTAAAATTTAAAGAATTTTCGCAAAACCGCTGTTGCGATGATAGACCGTTCAACCAAAGTCACATTTATTTTTAATGCAATAAGTAGGACATATCTGGCTGGACGCTGCCCAGGAAGCGAAAGCATTTAAAACTTGAAAGACGATAAAATCAAATAATGATACAACAATCTAACCACAAGTATACCTCTTTCCTAGCGAAATCTGCAGGATATTAGTACCACACGTACCAACATTTAGAGAATCAACACAAAATACCCATTATATTGGGTCGTTCTATCATATCATAAGGTAAACAAGACGGTTATTGACACTCTTGTGGCAATATTTATACAATAAATTCATGAAAAAAATAGTAAAAATAATTCAATCAAATTGTGAATCATCGTAACTTTTCCTGAATTACTCTACTTTCAGCTGAATAAAGGATTCCATAAAAACATTATCTCCTAGAAGGTGTTTTGCAATATAATGAGAATAAATAGTGCAAAATCTGTTATTGGCGCCCTATGGATGAGCAATCGAAATATTGACATCCCTTCCTTCTTATTTAGTTCACTTTTAACTGTCTACCTAAGGTCAAGTTGGAGGTAAAACTGAACCTTCACAAGAAAGTTATTTTTTTTAAATTAAAGATTAGGGTGCCACTAACCGTCTTGTTTACCTATTTTTTCTTGCCTATTTAATGCAATAGACAAGAGTTAATTTGACTATATTCTGCCTACGATACGAGTGCATTTTATCAAGAATACAATGATTTACCTCGAATCCATCCCTCTCTTCAAGAATATCTGCAAACCTGCTGGATCCTAAGGGCAAAATCGGAGCTCGAAACATGCCGGACCGATCACAAAGCTATCGACGCACCAGAAACTTGCCAAAGAGGCGACTGCAAGCAGCTGATCGAGTGCACTATCGAATCCAACAAACAAACAAAAGAACGCAAAAATAAAAAGAAATCCACAAACTATAAGAAAAGACGCAAGTAAAGAAAGACAGAAGGAAGAAGGGGGATAAAGAGAAGAAGAAACCATCTCGACCACTTGTCGCTTTTATGTGTGTGACATCCCGTAGTAACAGCTGTACTAGAAGGTACGGTGTGGGCAAGCGTTGGAAAACTTCGAGTAGCACGTTTTTGCAAACGCTGTCGGGCTATTGACGGTGATGTGACGTATGAGCACGAGAATGGATACGTGGAGGTTAATGGCTAACAAAGTGATTCAATTTCGATGGTTGATTACCTCACCATAGTATTCGCCAGCTTAATAACATATCGCGGTAAGTACCTTGGCACGTAGTATACCTAAGTATTATTTATAAGCATCTTAAAATATGTTCTTTCTAATAGAAAAATATTTCATTGCCTATTTTGGAATAAAATGGGAAAATATTTTACGCATTCAAATGTAAATTTTATAAAGGATTGAGCAAATAGCATTTTTTATAGGAAACACTTTGAAATTCAAATTGTATTAAATTTATAAACATTTTAAGGGGTGCTTTCTAATAGGAACCATTTCATTGCCAAATTCAAAATGAAATCTAGTCGCCGTTCAGGCAAAAGTCACTAAGGACAAAAATATAGTTTTGAGATGTGGTCAGTTTAAACTTGATTAATTTTGAGTCGTTATCATAAACTAGAAAATCACCCGTCATGGTATGACGGGTGCAAATTGGCTCTCCATTCGAGAGATTTCCCGTCAAATTTGACGTGTTTAAATAAATATATATGCGAGAGAAATGTTTAACACTGATTGTAAATAAATAAAATAAACATATGTTTTATGACGTGAAATATTTTTTTTATTTACATATTTCTTTATTCAAAAAACCTCTTGGTAAACAACATTCAGTGTGAAGTATTTTTTGTTGTTTAACGATTTTCCTTGTACTTCAGATATCTTTGTGTAAATTTTAACGTTACCAAAAAATATTATCAAATTATATCATCACGATTGCAATAAATAATCACATACATCGTGGTGTCCAAACTATGTATATCACGCGCATGATATACCGCTGACGTGATTTACTACTTTCTATTAAAAAACGGAAATTAATAGGAAATATACGCTTAATATATTTTAAAATTTCTCGGGGACTATTGATCATATCGAGATAAATTTTATATCAATCGATAGAAAATTTTATTTCACTATTTTAGAGCTATTAAATTTGAAATTAGAACGACAATTACTCCTTTAAATTTAAACTTACTGAAATTTAGGCTCTCTAACAATGAAATAATGCTGTTTAACTTCTCGCAGTGCTATGGCGCGAGTTTTATTGTTGGTGACGTCAAAGCGTTACCGAGAGACAGATCTGGGCTATTATATTAGTAATAGTAAAAATAATTTTACAAATTCGTAGTTCCTGCAGTTGATTTAGTGATGTTAAGATAATTATTTCGTGGTAGAAACATGTTAATTGCACATTTTAATTGACGACAGTAGCCCGCCAAAAGGGTTCTGTGCACTTAGTGACGACGACGTCATGCAAAAAACTTTCCATATTCAAATTATCGCATATCAAGTATGACTGAATAGAATAATTGGGAAACGTACTGAAAATATTTTTGATAAAGATAATAATTATAAGCAATTATATCCTTATTATTAGAAAGAATGCTAATTTAAAATGCAGATTTCACTGCAAATGGCTGTCATTATCTCATGTAACGTAAGCACGTCAGAATAATGAAAGAATGTCTCATTAAAACAAAAGTTACAAATTGGTCCATTTTCTCCGAAAATCAGTAAAAATGGTAAATAAAAAGTTCAAAAATATGCCCATAATTTGATTTACGATGATTTTTATCATATATCTTGCTTCATTAAAATTAAAGCTGTTTATAAAAACTTAATACTTTATCCAAATAAAGTATTCCAATCGAGGAAAAAAAATTCGACTCGAGGCTGTCTCTGTGAAACGGCCGCTGGGATTGAGGGGCGTAGACTTACTTACCTTACTCAAATGTGACTAAAGTAGCTCTATGTGACTATTAACTCTATAGTCACTATTAGTCTAGTGTGACTATCTATGTAAAATTATTCGTGATTTTCACCAACTTTGCAACTCGACTGTAATTAAGCCGTAATTACATATTCTAAAATTATTTTTTCAACCTTCAATGTCTACCTTTCTCTGTTAAATGAAATTAAAACCAACTCTCTATGTTATTTGGTTGCGGAGCTATAAGCGTTTAACTTTAACACGAAATTCGACGTAATTCAACAATTCTTGAGTAATATTTCGAGTGAACCTCAGATCGATGACTGAATTGCCTCAATCTGCGTGCGCGCGCATCGGTCGCTGAAAAATCTTATATATTAAAATTCGAACGTCAACAGACGTATGTATGTCCTATCTTCTCACGAACCACTGAATCCTGAAACTAGCCGTAAGTACCAAAAGATGGAAAATAATCCAAGGAAACCATTTCGACTATTTAAATTCCGAAATTGTAATTAGTTAAAAAGATATTAATTAAAAACTTAATATTGACTGTTCCCTGTGCTGCCATCTATCGACAGCTCCTATAACTATCTGTCACATCGGTTGTTCTTGCATCTGATTTGTATAAAAAGGTTTTATTTTTTTTCTTTTTTAGGGAGCTGCCGCGTTTTGGAGTTTTTATTTATAAACATCAGGAAAAAATCGCTTTTCCTGCATTTTTCTTTCTTTTTTTGTCGTACATTGTTTCGCAACATTTACGTTTGTTGGGGGAAAATATTTATTCATTTTCATCCCTTTTTTATTATTATTATTATTATTCAAATACGGGCAAGACGAACAAATATCATGCTAATCTGTTTTAATTTATAAGCATAAGAATTCTCGCGTTTTCATTCAAACCAAACTGCTTTAAGGTAGTAAAAAGACTAGAACTGAAAGTTTTGATCCAACAAGAGAGGATTCAAAACAGATTCACGTTTGTTGGGGAAGATTAGTGACAATATTTGTAGGGGAAAAAACAGAGACGGGCATATGAAAAAATGTGGATTCCGAGAAACGCTGGGTTATTAATTAACTAAAAGGTTGGATTTAAACATTTTAATTAAATATAGGATTCAAAGGATTTTTTTATGTTTTGGGAAGAACGTAACGTTTACGTTAGCGACAATATGTGTAGAAAAAATAAACCAGAGGCGGACATATGAAAATTAGTAATTAAAAGACTAGATCTGAAAGAATATTTACATTTGTTGGGGAAAGTAAGTGACAATATTTGTTGAGAAAAAAAACGGAGCCGGTCATGTGAAAAAATATGGATCCCAAGACCTCACGTGATATCACTTCTCTCCGCCCTGGAATATCCCATTATTCAAGATTGCCCGTGCAACGCCGGGCCATGCAGCTAGTTAATGAATTAAAATTAGTTAAATGAAATCAAAACAAAGTTTCTATGTTATTTGGTTGCAGAGCTATACGCGTTTAAAAATACCACGAAGAGCGTCAAAATTTTTTCCTTTCCCGACACACCATTAGACCACTAGGGAGAAACGCAAGTCTACGTCAAAACTCTTTCTACAAATTTAAAGTATAAATCTTGATAAACGATACACTGTTTACTTCTTCAACTAAAAGAATCGTTGACAAGTACTCTTGGGAGTTTATCTTTTAACAATAGAGCTTAAAACTTACTAAAGGAAAATACGGCGGCAATTTTGAATTCAGAAAAACAGATCTTATCGAATTTCACGGTGAATGATACTTCAACGAAAATAAATAAAAAAACTATGAAAAAAGAACATGATAAAATAAAAAGTCGAGCACGAGAAATTTACGATAGCACTTTAGGGCAGATTTACAACTCATTCGTTTATCTATACACGTGTTCTTGAAGAACCATTTTTTCCCTCAACAAAAATAACCTTACAAAGAAAACATCGCAAAATTTCAATTGAACTTATTCATTACTTCAGATAGAGCAAAAAACTGACCTTTAAAATAAAGGACAGTTATTTACCCCATTTCGCGTGTTCCTATCCTTTACCTATAAAACACACGAAGAAAAATATATAAAACCAGCGGGAGTGGTCTCCCCTAAACTTTCTCGTATACTCCTAACACATGTAGAGAAAACTAGAGTAATAAAAGACGTCAAATATACTTCCGTCGCAAGTAAACCAAAGTTGGAACCACGCGTGGTTTGAAGGATCAAAACAAATTCAAATCCCCTGCGCATTCTTTTGCGCAACAGGACCTGGCGAGACTCCCTAAATGTTTGCTTCCTTACAAAATCACTCCGGAATTTATTTTTGACAAACTGCCAAGTTTCGGAGCGTCCCTTCCTTGCACAGGCATTGCCACTAGTAGGCATGCGCAGGGAGTTAGTTTCAAAACTGAACAAGTATGCGATTATACAGACCGACAGACAGTCAGCCCGTTGACGGATTTGGCCCAAAATTTTATACGGACCTACATTCATGACGATAAAACTGTGTATAAAATTTTATCCATCTGGCGTTTCAAGTTTTTGAGTTATAGCGTTCGCATGACCCCGAACATACAGACAGACAGACTTCCCGTTGACGGATTTTGTCCAAAATTTGATAGAAACCTACAAATTATGTTTAAAGACCACATACCAAATTTCATCCCCGTAGCTCTAATAGTTTTCGAGTTATCGTGTTCACAGACACACACACAGACAGACATAATTCCAAAATTGTGTTTTTCGGAATCAGGGAGGTCTAAAACGTGGAGATTCGTCAAAATCTCGAGTTCGAATTTTTTGACGATTCCAATACTTTCTCTTTGTATACTTCGTATACGAGAAAGTAAAAAAACAGAATAATTCATGCTGTTTAAAGTTGATATTAGTAGCAGCAAATGAAACTCGATTTCATTTTTAGCGTTAATACCCTGATTTAAAGTTGCATGAAGGCAGGTTGTTACGAATTTAGCAATTCCACAGCGCGACCAGGTGATGTATGAAACCAACGGGAGTGGTCTCCCCTAAACATTCTCGTATACTTTCCCAAAAAGGTGCTGTTTCCCTCCTCTCCCCGCGTGGATAAAAGATTCGAACCTAATGTAACCCAGAATCCGATGACTATCAGAAGGTTTTTCATTGTAGATTATAGTGATTGTAAAATATTTACGTAAAGAATCAAATTTAAAGAGATGCGTAGCGATTAAATGCGAACCGATTTTCCACTCTTACCGTCTCAAGGACAAAGTGGCATAATCCTTCCGTGTGCACAGGCATTGCTACTGGTACGCATGCGCATGGAGTTCGTTTCAAAAGTGAACAAGTATGCGATTATACAGACCGACAGACAGTCAGCCCGTTGACGGATTTGGCCCAAAATTTTATACAGACCTACATTCATGACGATAAAACTGTGAACCAAATTTTATCCATCTGGCTATTCAAGTTTTTGAGTTATAGTGTTCACATGAACGCAGACAGACAGACTTCCCGTGGACGGATTTTGTCCAAAATTTGATAGAAACCTACAAATTATGTTTAAAGACCACATACCAAATTTCAATCCCGTAGCTCTAATAGTCTTCGAGTTATCGTGTTCACAGACAGACAGACATAATTCCAAAATTGTGGTTTTCGGACTCAGGGAGGTCTAAAACGTGAAGATTCGTCAAAATCTTGAGTTCGAATTTTTTGACGATTACAATACTTTCTCTTGGTATACTTCGTATACGAGAAAATAAAAAATGAGCAGTACCTCACTTTTCAAACATATCTACATTACTTGACTCAAGGAATGTCTGAATGGTGAGCAGTTTTAATGTCTCTTAGGTGGATATACACTGAATTACTGAACATTCAGCCATAATAAGCAAACCTTTTATATCGCATTTTATACTGGTGAATTAAACATATCAACACAGTTTGGTGAATTAATCATATCAACACAGTCTCTGCAATACCACACTTCACACATATCTATATAGGGGAGAGTGGGGTAAAACCGGGTACCCTCGATTCTGGCGTGGCGCTATTATTGTTCCTAACTAGCAGACAGATACTGAATTACACTCGACGAGTCAAGAAAAAAGGAACAGTCATAGCGGCGTGTTATAGCTGTTGAATTCACTGTATCTGTGAAGGTTTATTTGTTTTAAGACGTCAACTCTCTGTGGGTTTGATTTCTAAACTATCTTTACTTACAAATCATTACATTTTAAAACCAGCGGGAGTGGCCTCCCAGCTTTCTCGTATACTTTTCAAACATTTGTCATTTTCTCTTCCCCTGCGTTGATAAAAGTTCAGACCAACTGTAACCCAGAATGCAATGAATATCAGAAGGTTTTCATTGTTGATTATAGTGATAGTAAAATATTGGGGGAGTGAAGAATCGTATTCAAAAGATGTGACTTCATATTATTATTTTTTTATGAAACTCTAGCAATGCAAGTTCCGCGTGCGGAGAAAGAAAACAGGAGAATAAGCGCATACGCAATTGTTATCAATACATAAGTAAAACGAGACGCCCTAAATGTTTGGCTTCCATAAAATCTTGCACCATAAAATTGGTTTTTGGCAAACTGCCAAGTTTCAGGTATCCCTTTTGCTGAGCGTTACGCATTCTTGTAGGTTGAACAAATAACCCTTTGTATACAGACAAACCAGACAGTCAACCATTTGACGGTTGGCCAAACTTTTGATACGACCTACATTCATGACGACATAAAACAGTGATTAATTTTATCCATCTAGCTATTCAAGTTTTGAGTTATAGTGTTCGCATGACTTTCGGCATACAGACAGACAGAATTCCGTTGATTGATTTTGTCCAAAATTTGATAGAAACTCACAAATTATGTTTTAAAAGACCACATACCAAATTTCATCCCTTTATCTCTAATAGTTTTCGAGTTATCGTGTTCACAGACACCAGACACAGACATAATTCCAAAATTGTGGTTTTCGGACTCATGGAGGTCTAAATTGCGTGAATTCGTCAAAATCAGTGAGTTCGAATTTTTTGACGATTACAATACTTTCTCTTTGTATACTTCGTATACGAGAAAGTAAAAAGACGAGAAACGTCAGGGATTCTGCTAGTTGTTAATAATTATGGATAAGTAATGCTTTATGTTGCCAGTAAATTACCATTTAGTGCGTTATAAAGCTTATTCTCCTATTTCAAATCTTTCCAGCAACAGGGAAACGCTTACAGGATAAAAGCTTTAACGGAATTCTTGGTTTTTCCGGCTCTAAATATTGAGGAAAGAGCAGACGGTCTCGGCAATTCACTTACTTTCTACTGCTATTAATTCAAAAACTTCAACTATTTTCCAGACTAAAAAAAAAACTATCTGATTATTTAAAAAATATCGAATTACGAAACTAAAATTAAATTACGGACTGTTAAGAGAATCGTCCATTGGGTGTACGGTGATTGTAGTCCAACAAGCTGG
Organism: Araneus ventricosus; assembly: GCA_013235015.1. Classification (NCBI taxonomy): domain Eukaryota; kingdom Metazoa; phylum Arthropoda; class Arachnida; order Araneae; family Araneidae; genus Araneus; species Araneus ventricosus. The sequence goes on from BGPR01020002.1 coordinate 19,839, forward strand.
ATAACGGAAAATGAGACTTTATTCCCCGAATTCGAAGACGCGAACCATAGGTAACAAGAAAAACAGCACTTGCACACATTAGCACCATAAACAGACAGCAAATCATTAATTAAATCACAGAAAAAGCACTATCAGCACCCAACAGCTGACCAACCCGCACTAGGAACAAATTCAAAAGATATTAACTCGTTTGAGCACTTCAGATATATATAGCTTTCCGACAAGTCGTGACGTCTCCTGGAATTCTCCAGAAGAATCTCTATATCTCGGTTCCTAAGAGATATAGGGCCATAATTCTTGTATTTTCTAGAAGCTTCGTTTTGTCGCTTAAGTCGCCAAATTTATCTCCAAGTCGCTAAATGATCACCAAGTTTTGTGCCAAGGTCGGGGATCATTGGCCTGACATCCAATAGGAATATTTGTAAATCTCTCTTTCCTACCTTAAGACTAACAGGTCAGGGAAACTGTATTGCAGATTCGTAACAGAACTCTCTTCTAATTCATGAAATCTTCTTTCAAATTGTATCAAGGATTGGTTCTCGAAATTCGGTCAGTTCTGAAGTAGAAGGTGATGAAAGAAGTTAAAAAAAAAAAAGCGATATTCCCTCCGTTATGCTATTTTTTGTTGTTGTTTAATTGTCAGAAAGCAAACAAGTGTGAGATTATCAATACTTCGAGGCTCTCTGATAATTTCTTTTACATCTCTCAATTAGTTCTTCGTTTCGATTAAAACATTCTGCAGTATTCCAAATGTAGATTTAAAACCGGACGTTAATAAACAGACTAATTCAAATCAATATAGATTAACAAAGTTTGTGCTTCAATTTTAATTCAATTAATATTTCACATATAATTATGTAAAATATCTATTGCAATATTTGTATTGCGAATGTCTCATGCTTCAAATAAATCAGTATAATAACTCTTCACGATTTTTTAACTTAAATTTAAAAAACTAAACTATGACCTAAATGCATTACGATCAATTTATATAAGTATATTCCTGAAAAATACTCCTAATAGTTTTATTCATATAAGCAATAGATCGTAGAGATTTCATTCAGACGCGAGGTATACAATACACTGCATTGATTGAAGAACTTTATAAACGAAACTGGTACACATTAAAACATTGAACAAATATTTACTGCAATTAAATAAAGCAGTGATTCTAATGCCTTAGTTAACACTGATCCTCTCTGACTGAGATAGTCCTGTTGCAATTCATGTTAACATGTTTTAACATTTCAAAGCATAATCACATAGGCCCTTGCTAAGTTGCATATATGAACCTTTGACTTAGTTTAGTTATTTTAACGTCCCGTTTGAAGCAATACGAAGCCTATTTTGGGACGAACTTCGTCATTTTGAACAGTGGTCAGACGACGAAGAGTGAATCTTTGAATTAGGATTTCAATAAAACAATTCCTGACATGCCTCTGAAAAATGGATTAGAAAAAAAATTATTTAGTAGTAAATTAATATCAATGCCAGTAATGAAGCGGCATCAATAGTAGCAGAATGAGAGAGAAAAAAAGCCCATCCAGGTCATTAATAAATCAATGAGAAACAAAATGCGAGCACTTTTTAAGAAAATTTTCGGTTTATAACTTTGTGAAATAAACTATGCTTACGAATTTGCTTGAACTAATGAATATTTACTTTAAAATAAGATTTTTTTTAATTTCAAAAAATACTGCCTCACATATTTTCTAAATTTAATACACCTCTATTTTCAAAAAGAAATGCGCGATTTCAAAATAAATGGCATTTTTAGGTAACCAATCCAAGCGTATAGCAACCGTATAACCAAGCTAAGCGCATAGAACATCTCTACCCGATTCCAACGAACACTGTAAATGAAACTCGCGCACACAAACTTATGAATCCAATCCATCATACAACCAAATCACAGGAAGCAAAATACACTATTTCCCCGCTATACTTCCGCTTCGCTTTTTTTCTGGGCAGACTAGCAGCAGCGGTACTAGCAAGCAACCTTGAGGACACCGTTTCACAGACGAACTATAAATGGGCCAACAAAAGACAAGAACAAATGATCATCTTCACCGAGTAGTAGTGAGTGGGAAATGCAAGGTCAGTTTCGCGCAGCACTGACACACTTCTAGCTCCTGGCGCTTTGTTTAGCTAGCACCTGGAGACGCTCCAAAACAAGACTCGGGGATCAATGGATTCGCGATTAGTTCTAAACCCACCTACAGGTTCAGAAATACCTGGGATGGAAATAAAAGGTTCCCTCGAGGCACGAATCACGGCGGCAATTAACTCCGTAACTACACTCTTCCGTTTCTAACCAGAAATAATGGGCTTTCGTCAGACATAAAGGGATACCAGATTTTCTCGAGTAATTGAGTATATATTTAGAGAAAAGAAGTGATAATGCTATGTGCTTCTATCTGTTGAAAGATTTACCACCATTGCAGGGCCGGATTAAGCCCTGTAGGGGCCCTTAGGGGGAGGATAAAAGCAAGGATAAAGCTTAGGATAAGCTTGCTTAGGATAAAAGCAATTTTTATTCGTCAGACATAATGAGACACCAGATTCTCTGCAGTAACTGAATATATGTTTAGAAGAACATGATAATGCTATGCGATTATATTCTATATGTTGAAAGATACACCATGGTGTCCGGGGCAGGCTTAAGCCCTATAGTCCTTAGGCAATGCAATCTTTGAGGCTCTCCCCTCAACCCAACTTCCAAAATCAGATATGTTTTATTGATTTTAATTTAATTTCTATCCAAACAATTTTTAAGCAACAAATGTTTCGACAAACTGAAATTACAAAATATGTAATTGCGGATTACTTTCAAGAAAGTCGGTTTTCAGTGCTTCGCGTATAAAAAAATGTAAAGTAATTTTAAACAAAACGGTAAACAAATTTTAAAATTTTTTAACACAATCTAATACAAAATATACTAATATTTTAATTTTTACAAAATATACAAATTATAAAAAATACTAATACTCTAATACAAAATTTGCCAGGGCTATTGGCTAGTGAGTGAACCATCCAACTGCAAAAAAAGGGGGAAAATGGAACACATTATCTACAAGTGAATTTGAAAACATGAAAAAAATCCTAAGAATAATATGCTGTCATTCAAACGATAATTGATCTTAATTTGAACCAGCAGGAGTGGTCTAGCCTAAATTCTCGTATACTTTCCCAAAAAGGTGCTGTTTCCGCACCCCCCCCCCCATGTGGATAAAAAAAATCGAACCCAGGATCCAATGACTATCAGAAGGTTTATCATTGTAGATTAGTGATTATAAAATATTTAGGTAAAGAATCAAATTCAAAGAGATGCGTGCCGATTGCATCTAGCACCACTTCCATTCTTGCAGACTCAAGGACAAACTGACGTAATCCTTCCTCGTGCACAGAGATTGCTACCAGTGCGCATGCGCACGAAGAAGTGGATTTTAAAAAATGAATATGCAATTTGAACGCCTTTTTTTAACCGATTGGAACGAAATTTGGGCACAGATCTATAATTAATGTTAGCAACCGTCATACCAATTTCTATTTATCTAAGCCAAAGGGTTTAGGAGATATAATTTTTACAAGTATGCGATCATACAGACCGACAGACAGTCAGCCCGTTGACGGATTTGGTCCAAAATTTGATACGGACCTACACTCATGATGATAAAACTGTGTACCAAATTTTATCTATCTAGCTATTCAAATTTTTGAGTTACAGAGTTCACATGAACGCGGACAGACAGACTTCCCGTAGACGGATTTTGTCCAAAATTCGATAGAAACCTAAAAATTATGTGTAAAGATCACATACCACATTTCATCCCCGTAGCTCTAATAGTTTTCGAGTTATCGTGTTCACAGACAGACATAATTCCAAAATTGTGTTTTTCGGACTCAGAGAGATCTAAAACGTGGAGATTCGTCAAAATCTCGAGTTCGAATGTTTTGACGATTACAATACTTTCTCTATCTAAACTTCGTATAAGAGAAAGTAAAAAGGTCGAGTACATGTCCTTGTAAATCTAATATAGAACAAAATCAAATTACCCTGAAAAGACTCCTAAAAAATTTCGGGGCCCTAGTTGCCTACTTTGGCTATTTCAAAACCCGGTCCTGGTGGTGTCCACCGAGTTCTATACTAAGACTTACTATGAAACTGACGCAAAATCGAGACAGTTCCAACCTCGAGTTGCTCGTATACTTCCTCAAAAGAACACCATTCATAGAGTACAGTAAAGCACCGTTTATACGTCTTTCACGGGACTGAGTTAAAACGATGTATAAACGAAAAAATGCACAATCGAAATTTTAATAAACTTCTTTGATTATTAATTTAAGATGGCACTAGTATACATAGCCGGAAACAAAAATGAAATTTTAAATTAAATATCTATACTTATAAAAGGCAATGTTTGTGTGCGTGTGTGTCTGCGATGTCCAGACGAATCTATCGCACTTACAGCCATGAAATTGTCACACAGGTAGTCGTAGTGGTGACTGAATGCACTTCGAGGCCGGAATTTTAAAATTTAATCTAGAAATTATTTTATTTAAAGTTTTGTGTTGTTTTTGGGTCATTTTTGGCACGTTTATGGCCGTAGTACCTTTTCTAATGATTGTTGAAAAACAATCCATGCACCATCGGTTAGAACGAACAATTTTCGTTCTAATGAAGTTTGTTTTGAACGTCTAACGTAATTTACTGAATTTTGAGAAATTTTTAAAAAATAGCACGTTTTCCCATCTAAATTTTATCTTTGTTTTTAAATTTGCTGCATCCAACGTTCTAATAACACTATTATTTTCATTTTTTTTTTCAGCTTATAACTGCAACGGTTCTGTCGGAATTAAAACGAGAATGGTTAAAATATCTTTTCCCCTTTTTTTTAATTAATTTTTCCCTGGTCAGTTGAAAGATATTTTTCCTCTAGCGTGTTTCCTCGCGCGGCACCTCTTCTCGAACGTTGCTGGCAATTTTGATTGGCTGATAGTGCAGAGCGCAGGATACGTCATAACCTTCAACTGAATGAATGACTTCGATTATTATTTTCGGATTCGATTTTATATTTTGCTTGCTGTATAATAATCACTTTCACGTTCCTATTTCGTAATATTGTTTTGGATTAACGTACTCTGTACTGTAGCGCGAAAAAAAATAAGCAGGGAAATCAAAATAATGTGTATCTTTTGTTTTGATTTTGTTTTCAAAACTTTTTCATGCCGTTGTGGGCGGTCTCTTTTTTTTCATTTTGTTCGGCAGTTTCTTAACGTGTTTCAGTCTCGCTTATTTGACTTGCAGTATAATAATCATTTTCACGTTGCAATTTTTTAATATTGTTTCGGATTAACGTACTCTGTATTGTTTTTCTACAGTTGAAATGTCATTATCGCGAAGAAAAATAAGCGGGAAAATCAATAATGTGCATTTTTTGTTTTGTTTTCAGAACTTTTTACTGTCATTGTGGGAGGTTTGTTTTTTTTTTTTTCCCTTCAGTTTGTTGAATTCCTGATTCCACGGGCAACGCCGTGCGCGTACTGCTAGTTTATTGTAAAAGTTAGAAAAATCATATCTTTATTGCATATCTTGAGTACTAAGTATGCATTTCTCATTTTATACTATTTAAGTGCATGCATGGTTTGGGAATGCCAGGGAGAAAAAGGATGTTAAACCCCTCGCTTTCTAGGAAAAGTTTCTTCCTTAATTGGAGCGGAGAAATAATGACAGAAGCTGAAAATTTGTGAATTTTTGAAAGCCGAAAACGATGTAGCTTTGCGTCGTATAAGCGAAGCACTTTATCATTATAATTGTTACGAATGTATCGGTACTGTGGTGAAACGACGTATAAATGAGAAACGTATAAACGGTGCTTTACTGTATTGTCAAAAGTGATGCTAGAACGGATTCGCACGTTCTCAAAAGACATCCATAAATGTACTCTACAAGGATCTAAAATTGCCTTTATCATTGACATTCTCACACAGTTGTTTCATGATTTCGTAGTTTTATGTTTGCCGGTGATATAAAGGTTTGTTACTAACACAGACAAAATCCGAACAGACAGACTTCCCTTTGACGGATGTCGTACAGACTTTAATCGTAGATATCCAGAATTTTAGTATAAAGACGGCATGCCAA
>BGPR01020003.1:0-10007 GCA_013235015.1 Araneus ventricosus
CATGAAAACGACTTTCTGCTCGTTACAGAGATTGTCGGTCGAACATTCTTGTGTGACAAAATACCGTCAGATTTGGTTCGCTAATCACTACGAGACGAATAATGCGAAAAGAATGGTTGACCACACAACGGATAGATCATATCTGTAAGAGTTTGTCGCATAGTATTTTTTTACCTGTGATGTCATCGTACCAGCGCGTGAATTAGCTTTATGTAAGACTATAAATAAGTGTAGCGTGGAAACACTTTAGGAAAGGAGGTTGATTCTGGTGTCATTTTAAAGAGCTTGAGGAGTATTACTAGGACCCAAAGTGAGACAATAAAAATATTTATCAGAATAGAAGTAAAAATCGGTATTCAATTGAAAACTTCAAACTCCGCATGTCTTTTGATTATTACATGCAGAGTTTTCTTTCGAATGGTACGAAAGTTACAGAATACTTGACGATACGTAAAAAAATATTGTATTAAAATTTTAATTCATTTGAGACCAATTTCATTACACTGTTCCCCCCCCCATACAGCAGGTCGTGCCCCCTGTTGGGGAGACCGTGCCCCTCTGTCGGGAAAATCGGGCAAACTTTAGCGCCATTCCTGAATATAGTAATTCAATATTGTAAATTGATTGGTTTAAGATTGTAAATATAACTTTGTAAGGTAGTGTTTTCATTAGTACAAAGAAATAACCTCCTTGAGAGACAATTTACGATATACAGTAAAACCTGTTTAAAACGGATACTATAAGAAACGGAATCCTGTGTCTTAAGCGGACAAAATATTTCGTCCTGTCTGAAAATGTAGAAAGATCCGTAGCGCATCCTCTCCATAAAACGGAACCTGTCTAACGCGGAAACGGACAGAATTTTAAAGAAGAAATTATAATATTTCATTGTTTGAAAACCTGTTCTAACGGATAAAAACTCGCGCATTTCCCAAAAATTCCTCTTATTTCCTTCGGTACAAAAAAAAATGTTGAGGCGAATTTATTTGAAAATGTTTGCATCGAAAATTATTCATCAACCGAAGATATAGTGCAAGTAATCTGCAGATTTTGTCGATCAACATGAGTGCGAAAAAATTCATATCAATCAACGATGATATTTTAACAGAGGTTCCTATTGATAATGTGAATGATATAATTCAACAGCATACGAATAAAGATAGCAGTTATGATGATGAATGTAATATAAATGAAAACATTTCCAATAAAGGACAACTCTCCATTAAATCATATGGATCCTTTTAGATACAGAACCTGAACTTGAAAAGTTTGCCATAAGTCAGGGAGATGCTGAAATGCTTAAACTTTTGAAGAATATGAGAATATTAAGAGAGTGAAGAATTAATTATTCATAAAAAGATATGTAAAGAAAACAATGCTGGATTATTTTAAAATGTTGATTTAGCTAATAACCTTATTTTCCTTAAATTTGTGGCTTTTGAGTAAGGATAATCAATTGTTTAGAGTAAGTAATGGCTATGCATTTATTTCTATTTAGTGTCCAAAAGGAATATTAATAAAATAAAATGCATATAAACATCTAAATTGTATATGTTTCATAATTTTCTGTTATTGTGTAATTTTAAAATTTAATTAAGTCTCAATTTTAAAATGTGGCACTTATTAAAACGTAATTATCGTAATATTAATATTTTTATGTTAGTATATTGTTAATCTTAGAATATCTTTTCTATTACAATCGATTTAATTTAAATAATGACTAGATACATTTTAAATCCTCATATACTAATGAACCCTGTATAAAACGGAACCCTGTCTAAAACGGAAAAATTTTCTAGCCCTTTAGATACCGTTTAGTACAGGCTTTACTGTGTGTTATCCTGGAAACAATGCTGTCTCCAAAATGAATGAGAAAGTTGGCTAACCCTTTAAAGATTGCGATGAAGAAGAGATCTTAGTTTGTTATTTTTGTTTTTTTGGGGGGGCGAGGTCTACTGTTCACAGAACTGCTAGCATAAAAAAAATGTTCCGACAATTATGTAAATGATAACATATTCTCAAAGGGAAAATAGAAAAAGAAAAATCATTGGTGATCATCTTGATCCGATACCATCTACAGAGTGTTTTTCTATCATTAATCCATTTTGTTCGAAAATAATGCATATATTACTAAACATTCAAACTCACGATTCTCCTTCCTCTCAATTGTTTTCTGACTAAGAACGAACGTTTCTCTTGTTGATAAACAAATCTCTTTGAAAATTGCCGGATAATACATGAGATAATTTCTATACATCAAAATTGTTATCACGTGTAATTTAAACTCGTGGATATCTCTTTCCTTCTTAACGTAGGACTACGTTCTTCGCATTGGGGACTCAGGAAGGAAATTGATTCACATTCCAAAATGCCACAAAACTTGGAATGGGAGATCCTCTATATCTCGATAACTGCATATGTTAGAAACATAACTAATGTCTTATTTTAGAGATAAAGGGTAACAACAGAATTTATAATAAGAAATTTGAAAATCGGAATTGTAGTTCAGTGACTACTGAGTCGCAAAGTTGGGCAAAAATACTCATGAATTGGTGACGCGATCCTCTATATTTCGGTAACTACATATGTTAAAAACATAACTAATGCCTTATTTTAGAGATAAAGGGTAACAACAGAAGTTACAAAAAAAACAATAATCATTATTACAACACAATTCGACAATTATTTTTAATTGAAAGGTTATGATGTCTAAATATATCATCAAAGGCACATCATACACCCCCCCCCCCCCCCCCGGCCCCCCGGTGTGGGGGGAAGTGGAAAAACCGGGGGTCCACCATACATTCTCTATATGTTTTTTCGCTTTCGTTCGAAAATGGGGGTTGATGGGAGGTAGGCGACCTTTGATGACATATCTAGACGTCATAACCTTTCAATTAAAAAAGAATTCGAAATCCGTCGGGTGGTTGTTGCTGGCGAACTGTCCAAAAGTTTTTCCTATAGAGAATGCGCATTGGGAAAGAGTTTTTCCAATTTCGTTCGAAAATGGGTGCGGTGGGGGCAGTCGGCCCTTGATGGCATATTTAGACGTCATTAGCTTTCATATGAAATAAAAACTGTCGAAATTGGTTAGGTGTTTGGGGTTGGGGAATTTCTACAAGGTTTACCCATAGACAATGAACAGAGGAGAAGTGTTTTTTCAATTTCGTTCGAAAATGGGGGCAGGGGGGACAGACGACCATTGATGACATATCTAGACGTCATAACCTTTCAAATGAAAAATATGTGGAAATCGGTCTTGTGGTTGGGGCTGGCGAACTGTCTGAGGGTTTTACCATTTTATTTTAAATATATAGATCCCAACAGTTCCATCACAATGGCGTGACAAAAATATTGTAAAATACTATTGTAGGAGATGGAAATAGCCTTCGGCCAGTAAATATTTAAGAAGGATGTGAAGAGAAGAGAAGAATTTTTCTTATGAATCGAGTCTTTATTTTTTCTTCAAAACCCACGCTTTTATCTCGGAATCGAAAACAATTTGAACAGTTAAGTGAATTTATTAAGAAGGCGGGGGGGATGCTCGCGAGTTAGGAAAAGTTCTATAAAAACATTTTCAGGAAAACTTTAAAGTAGGTGCGTATGAAAAAACTCGTAACTAAGATTCTAGAACATAACAAGGGCCAAAGGATAAAATTAGCAAGATAGCACTAACATAAATCTGCCATTAAATCATAATTGACGTTTGAAGTGCCGATGAAAATTTATGAGCAGTTATTTAAGACAATAAAGATCTCATAACAGCTTCTGAAGGAGTCGCATTGTTTCTTACAGTTCCAATTACTTTATAGATAAACAACCATTCAAACTAAATATATTAGTACCAAAAGTGAAAACCCTTCGGAGCAGCCTATTGTGCTTGGAACGGCGGGTGGCCGTTGTAAGTTTCACTGTATCCGACTGTGTTCGGAGACAATTTTTTGAAAAATAACTTATATATATATTTTTAATGTTATTTTTCGACTACGTATGTTTTAAAGCTATGAAAATATTGTAAAATTAGGCTTTCAAAATCATATTTTTAAAAAAAACTGAGAAATTTGAAGAAAAATGACTAAAATATTTGCCTTACGCAAACAACCATAGACAAAATCATATTCTAAATATACATAAACCCTTGTAGGAGTACATTTTTATAACAATTATCTGTGTTATGTTCTAAAATATTTCTTGTACTTCAAAATAGTTTTGAGATATAGTTGAACATAGTTACTAAACTAGTTATTTTTCATAAAAAATGCTTTTCGTTTATATTTAAGCACTTAAAAATAATAGTTGATTTTAAAATTGACCTTAGTTTTTAGAGGAAAACATCCAGCACATTACAGAAAATAATCTCCGAAAATTTCATATCAATACTTGAATAACTTTTTGAGAAATCATTGTTACGGTCGACAGTTTTCCTCAAAAATATCATTTCTCAGAAAACGCATTTAAAGTTTTCATGCAACATAAGATAATGCTTACAGACCGGTAATAAAACAGCTGTAACTCCATTTATAATTCACGTAGAGTAAAAAGTGAGACAGTTTTAGAAAGTTGATTAAAGAGGCTACAAAATTAAGTCATAAAAAGTTTTTTGATAATTTAAACAAAAACGACGATTTTAAACCAGTCGGATACCTTAAATTGCAGTACATATAGAAAGAATGTGGGGGTTATTACAAAACAGCAAACAAATATTTGTATCTTAAAGTATTTTTTAAGCAAAATAGTTTATAACAAATCGAAAATGTGTCGCGACGCTATCATTTTTAACATAAAACTGCAAATCAGTACTTTCAGAGAAAATAGTTTTGTATAAAATCACCCCAAAATCAGCATAATCGGTTTTACAGAACCAGAAAGTTTAAAAATATTACAACATACGATTGCGTATCTATGCAATGAAAACAATCACAAATGCGTACCTAATTCGAAAAAAGGCATATTTATATAAAAAAAAGTGGAAAAAAACCTTGTATTTTTATCCTACTTGTTCTATTTGCTTTCATTTTTAAATGTCAATTTATGAGCTTGTTATGAACTCAGTATTTCAAACCTTAAACATATCATACATTTCAGGAATCAATGAAATTCTCCCTACTTATAGTGAGGTTTAAATTGATATTTTGACTGTACAGGACGTCATAGTTCCTTAATTCCAATTTTAACTTTACGTAGGACTACGTTCCTCCCATTGGGGTCTCAGGAAGGAATTTGATTCACACGCCAAAACGTTGTATCGGAGATCCCCTATATCTCGGTAATTACATACTTTAGAAACATAACTAATGTCTTGTTTTAGAGATAAAGGGTAACAACAGAATTTACAGAAGGAAATTTGAGTAATTGTGTAACCAAATTTCATTCCTCTAGTTATTTCAGCCTTTTTGAATACTTCGCAAAGAAAGGTGTAGTTACAATGCTCTAACATACTTTTGATCTTATTATATATCAAAACCAATTCATTTTTTAAAAATGAAATCATGTTTCATTAGGTTTCTTTTTATTCTCTATGCTTGTGTCTTTTTGTTGTAAAAAAATGACCAAAAGAGAACCGATCAATAAAGTTGGGCTTAAAAATATTATGAAGAAAGAAATGTGAACCAAGGCGTACCAACAGAATTCTTTATGATTATGTCATGAGCAGACTCATTTCCCCCCTACATTAATCATTGCCAAAATTGTAAAAGGAAAAGAAACATGCATTTCGGATAAAATGACAGCAATCCATTGCAGTTAATGTTTCTCAGCGTTTGAAGGGCAAAGTTTAAATGAAGTATTATTTGCAGGAATTGACCTTCTGTGAAGGACAAATGCATGTTTCAAGAAATTTGTATCTTTTATTTTTGTTTGTTTTCCTGTTTGTTTGTTCTTCATGAAATGACTTTGCAGGATTATTAAGGTAGTTTGACTCTAAATACCAATAACGTAACATCGTAAATCAAGGAGAAACTTGTTATTACAAGCTGATATGAAATATAATAATTTTGTTAGATTCATTACACATTTAAAATAGAGTTAATTTAATTAATTACAATGTGATACTGCCAATCACATAAAAATGTTACATATAACGTGTAACCACACGCAGTACATACCATAGTTACCTGATGTCTTATATCATACTATGAAGCTTTGTTTACATTTTGTAGAAACTTTTTGAGCTAAAGAATGCGTTATTGGTCGACTTTTGGTTGCTATACAAAAACAATTATGAAGTTTGCACTTAATAATTCTCAGTTTAAAAAAAATGGACTGTCAAAGTTTAAAGAGGATGTTTTAAGTCTACACCGATGTTCTTTTACGAAATAAGATTTTCCAAACACACTTGTAAACATATTTATTAGCTAATTGATAAAATATAAAATGTAATCTAATAAATAAGTTTAGTAAAATTATCTAAATATATTTAAATTCATCAAAAGTCAATACAATGAAGAATTAGACAAACTGTTATGATGGTGCAGAAGAATTCTAATAGAAATGTAAGACGAGATCAAATAAAGTATATGAACAGAAAAAACATTAAAAATTTTTTGAATTCTTAATTGGTCTTTTATTAAAATTCAAAAAAATCCCACCATTTTGAATTAACCATTAAAAGCCCGTTTTTTTAAAATTTGTAGAGGGACAAGACTCATGTTTGTATGGAATGCCGCTGTTGAAGAATTAATTCAATTTCAGGAACCATTTTTATTAGATGGCTAAGTTCCACAACACAGTACATTAAAAGGTACAAGACGCAAGACAGAGAACAACAACACAGCACAAGTACACAAAAGAAGAAGAGAGAGAGGCATCATGGAAAAACCCCGGATGGATCTAGTAGCGCCACCTACCATAAAAAGGAGAAGGCAGTAAATTGTAACCGCTACAAATTGATTTAAAAATGTTTTTTGACTTTCATTTCTTGAATAAAACATGGGAAAAATAATTTTAAAAGTCCTGATTTTTTAAAGAATGTTTTATGTATAAAAAAAAGTTTGTTACCAACTGACAACACTGTGCTTCATTTCAGAAAAAAATTCCTTAATAAAATTCTATAATGTCAAACACAAATGAATTTTAATAACTAATAATACGGGTAAGGAATTTCCTTCAATACTGTAGAATATAATATGGTATCCTCCAACGTACGAAAAAAAGCAAAAAAGATGCAGCTTCAAGTGAAAAAAATCCATTTATTTTTATTTTTTCTCGGCACTCCGGCTGACATCTATATGTAGTAAATTTATGTAATAAAAATTTCAATATGTATCCTACTGGCAACAGCAGGCATTAGAGCTTCAATCTTTTTCTCAAGATTTTAGAAAACAAAATTGGGTATGTTTCTTAAAGGCAGCACCGAACATTTAAAGGTTAAAGTTATAATGTGAGAACTAGAATTTTATCACCAAATAAAATATGAAGCAAAAATATTAATTATTTCAAGCAGCGAAGGAATTTTTTTTAACAGCAGTTTCAAGATATTCCAAGATGCGCATTCGATTTCAAATTTTAACTGGCAATGCGCAGCTTATTATTTTATTACTAAAAATATACAGCAGATATATCGATTTCAAATAATTTACGAGCAAATAATACTCATAAAAATCGATCGTATGGGTGGTTTTCCTTAATGAAATCATTGATCGTTAGTTATTCTTTGATTTCGCATTAAAACATGATTATCATCAAGTTCTTTGATTTCGCATTGGATCATAGAATGGCTCCTTGATTGATAACTAGATTATGTTACATAAGTTTATTTATCATTTAAATTTTTTTCCTTTTCTCTGAAATCTTTCGTGCCTTCAGAGTTATTGATTCCCATTAAAAATGCTGCTCTTCTCTAAACTGGGGTAAAATGGGGAAGTAATAAAAAAAAATTGTATTTAGCAGGAAAAGATTTTCTTGTATTAACGGGAGAATGTCATAGATCATGTTTGCAAACAATGAAGATTAATTGTGAAGAATTCGGCCATTTTAAATTATATGCATGGCTTGAACCTTGAAGAGAAGTATCCTCATATCTAATACGATAATTTGAAGATATTATATGTCATAGAAATAAGATTTTTTATAGCATAAATGAATTCTTGTGTGTCATTATTTACACGGACAGAGATATATCATTATACAATCACATTATTATAATATATATGTTATAGTTAAAGTGTGGAATCCGTTATTGCATAGAATAACCAGATATTTCATGAATTTCCTAGTAGAATACCTAATTATTCTATGAAATAACTGAATTATACACTTTAACGGTAACATATAGATTCCGGGTGGCGCCAAAACTGAAACGCAAAGGGGAGAAAAAAATGATTTGATTGACATGAGATCTCCGGCGAAAACGGCAAAAATTTTCCTTTCATTTTGGCGCCCTCTCTCTAGTTTTTCGTACAGGCGATCAGCTGAAGCCTCTAGATCCTGGAGAGGTCTCAAAATCTGTTCCACGAACATCAGGCCATAAAATTTGGTGGGTCATTCACAGGTCCGACTGAGCCGACTGCACCCATGGGTAACCTGATCCCCTAGGATCGGATTGACCGTAGGTGTGGTCCGGTCTACTGTGCCTCCTCCTCACCCCGCTTTCAAAACGGGGCCTCCCTGTGACTTCCTCCCTTTCTTCCGAGAGGCTCGTTCCCCCTAACCGACTATTATATTTCAGTTTTATGGTATAGTGGGCCGAAAAAATATTAAACCGGATACAAATGTAACTTTTCCCCTCGCCTATACCTTTTCTCATCGGGTTCTTACTTTGACGAAACGTTTGGCGCACTGTGTTGAAAGAAAAACTGGTGATATGAATGTCACACTTCATTTTTATTCTGAACAGCAAATTAAAATTGTGATAACGTTATACCTGTTGAGTTGTGTATTTCGCTAAAATACCTGAAAAAAAAAGAAACAATCAGCTACGTTTTATAGCAAAAGAAAGGCACGGATGGCAGCAGAGAACAAAAAGCAAGCGTCTATTTTTGAAAAAAATCATCAAAATAAGAAAATATTGAATCCAGAGAAGGTCTGTCAATAACAGTTGAAGGCAGATCTTTAACTTCAGAAAACTTTTAAGAACGACGATATAACCTATTGTTCGAACCAAGAACAAAAAGTTTATGCGAATTTAACACCATAGACAATTTTGTTATTATCATTCTAGTATGTTATTTTAAAATTTTCAGATTTAAATATCTATTTGAAATATATGAATTTTCGATATTGGCAATTGTACAAAAATTCTAAATATTAAAATCCAATATATAAAATTTTAGTTATTTTTTAAAATTATATTTATATATAACTGAGCAGAAAGCTTAAAAGTGCGCAATGGTATAATT
Source organism: Araneus ventricosus (assembly GCA_013235015.1). Classification (NCBI taxonomy): domain Eukaryota; kingdom Metazoa; phylum Arthropoda; class Arachnida; order Araneae; family Araneidae; genus Araneus; species Araneus ventricosus. The sequence continues at coordinate 9,336 of BGPR01020003.1, forward strand.
TATATCAAAAGTTGTGTTGGTTTTGTTGGAACATTTTTGTACACCTTCTGTATGATTATTCAAAAGAACTTAACTCATATGATTTTCGTAAGTTAGATAAGTGCTATTTAACAAGTTAACTCGTTTACCAGGACCAAGTGTGAGAGCATGCAAAGTTGCAATTACTTGAACCAGAAGCAGTAGAATATTTGAATGTCTTAAGTGACTGTGAAGAATCTAGCAATAAACAAGACGCCATAACTAGTTTTCACACCGAAAATACAAACAGTACTGAGAGTTATAAGGTTTGTTGGATTTTAACATAAGCATTATACTTCAAATAATAATATTGAAACTGTTTTTTGAAAAATCAAATTTGTACGTATAAATTCCCCATTGCATTTCTTCCAATCATCAGAAAGTGCTGTACATTAGAATAAAACTTGTAAAATTACAAATTATTTCACAGAAACTTTATTTTTTTGTTTCTTGATAAGTTTGTGATTTAAAAACAAATTTGTAACACGGCTAAAAAAAAGTAATAAATCAGGGTTTTACATCGATAAGCAAGGTATATGCTCAGGGCCGGATTACCAAATAGGCAATGAAGGCAACTGCCTACGTGTCCTGCAACTTTGGGGAGGCCGCCAATATTATTATTTTTTAAAAATTATTTTAAGGGCTTCCATTTTA
>BGPR01020003.1:10017-28424 GCA_013235015.1 Araneus ventricosus
GGGGTTATTACAAAACAGCACACAAATATTTCTATCTTAAAGTATTTTTTAAGCAAAATAGTTTATAACAAATCGAAAATGTGTTGCGACGCGATCATTTTTAACATAAAACTACGAATCAGTACTTTCAAAGAAAATAGTTTTGTATAAAATCACCCCAAAATCAGCATAATCAGTTTTATAGAACCAGAAAGTTTAAAAATATTACAACATACGATTGCGTATCTATGCAATGAAAACAATCATAAATGCGTACCTAATTCGAAAAAAGGCATATTTATATTTAAAAAAGTGCATAAGAACCTTGTATTTTTATCCTACTTGTTCTATTTGCTTTCATTTTTAAATGTCAATTTATGAGCTTGTTTTTACATATCATACATTTCAGGAATCAATGAAATTCTCCCTACATAGTGAGGTTAAAATTGATATTTTGACGGTACAGAACGTCATAGTTCCTTAATTCCAATTTTATCTTAACATAGGACTACGTTCCTCCCATTGGGGTCTCAGGAAGAAATTTGATTCACACGCCAAAATGCCACAGGAAATTGTAAATTGATTGGTTTAAGATTGTAAATATAACTTTTAAGGTAATGTTTTCATTGCTACAAAGAAAGAACCTCCCTGAGAGACAATTTACGATATAGAGTAAAACCTGTTTACAACAGACACTGTAAGAAACGGAATCCTGTCTTAAGCGGACAAAATATTTGGTCCGGTCTGAAAATATAGAAAGATCCGTAGCACATCCTCTCCATAAAAAGGAACCTGTCTAACGCAGAAACGGACAGAATTTCAAAGAAGAGTTCGTAATATATCAGTGTTTGAAAACCTGTTCTAACGAACAAAAACTCGCGCGTTTCCCAAATATTCCTTTTATTTCCTTCGGTTCCAAAAAAATGTTGAAGCGAATTTATTTGAAAATGTTTGCATCGAAAATTATTCATCAACCGAAGATATAGTGCAAGTAATCTGCAGATTTTGTCGATCAACGGTAAAGTTTCCAATATGAGTGCGAAAAAATTCATATCAATCAACTGTGATATTTTAACAGAGGTTCCTATTGATAATGCGAATGATATAATTCAAAGGCATACAATCAAAGATAGCTGTGATGGTGATGAATATAATATAAATGAAGGCATTTCCGATAAAGAACAACTCTCCATTAAAATCGTATGGATCCTTTTAGATACAGAACCTGAACTTGAAAAGTTTGCCATAAGTCAGGGAGATGCTGAAATGCTTGAACTTCTGAAAAATATGAGAATATTAAGAGAGTGAAGAATTAATTATTCATAAAAAGATATGTACAGAAAACAATGCTGGATTATTTTAAAATGTCGATTTAGCAAATAAACTTATTTTCCTTAAATTTGTGGCTTTTCAGTAAGGATAATAAATTATTTAGAGTAAGTAATGACTATGCATTTATTTCTATTTAGTGTCCAAAAGCAATATTATTAAAATAAAATGCATATAAACATCTAAATTGTATATGTTTCATAATTTTTTTATTATTGTGTAATTTTAAAATTTAACTAAGTCTTAATTTTAAAATGCGACACTTATTAAAATGTAATTATCGTATTATTAATATTTTTATGTTAGTATATTGTTAATCCTAGAATATATTTTTTATTACAATCGATTTAATTTACATAATGACTAGATACCTTTTTAATCCTCATATACTAATGAACCCTGCATAAAACGGAACCCTGTCTAAAGCGGAAAAATTTTCTAGCCCCTTTAGATACCGTTTAGTACAGGTTTTACTGCATGTTATCCCGGAAGCAATGCTGTCTCCAAAATGGATGAGAAAGTTGGCTAACCCTTTAAAGATTGCGATGAAGAAGAGATCTTAGTTTGTTATTTTTGTTTTTTGGGGGGGCGAGGTCTACTGTTCACAGAACTGCTAGCATAAAAAAAATGTTCCGACAATTATGTAAATGATAACATATTCTCCAAAGGGAAAATAGAAAAAGAAAAATCATTGGCGAACTTTCTTGTGTGACAAAATAGCTTCAGATTTGGATGCGAAAAGAATGGTTGACCCCAGAACGGATAGATCATATCTGTAAGAGTTTGTCGCACAGCATTTTTTTACCTGTGATGTCATCGTACCAGCGCGTGATTGTTATGAATTAGCTTTATGCAAGACTATAAATAAGTGTAGCGTGGAAATACTTTTAGCTAGGAGGTTGATTCTGGTGTCATTTTAAAGAGCGTGAGGAGTATTAATAGGACCCAAAGTGAGACAATAAAAATATTTATCAGAATATAAGTGAAAATCGGTATTCAACTGAAAACTTCAAACTCCGCATGTCTTTTGATTATAACATGCAGAGTTTTCTTTCGAATGGTACGAAACTTACAGAATACTTGACAATACGTAAAAGAAACATTGTATTAAAATTTTAATTCATTTGAGACCAATTTCATTACACTGGTCCCCCCCATACAGCAAGTCGTGCCCCTGTCGGGCAAATCGGACCCCCCCGTCGGGCAAACTTTAGCGCCATTCCTGAATATAGGTATTCAATATTGTAAATTGATTGGTTTAAGATTTGAAATATAACTTTGTAAGGTAGTGTTTTCATTAGTACAAAGAAATAACCTCCTTGAGAGACAATTTACGATATACAGTAAAACCTGTTTAAACGGGCACTGTAAGAAAAGGAATCCTGTGTCTTAAGCGGACAAAATATTTCGTCATAACGGATAGATCATATCTGTAAGAGTTTATCGCAGAGTATTTGTTTTGCCTGTGGCGTCAGTGTAGGGGCATGCGCGTGATTGTTATGACATGGCTTTATGTAAGGTTATAAATAAGTGTAGCGTGGAAACGCGTTTAGCTAGGGTTGATTCTGGTGTCATTTTAAAGAGCTTGAGGAGTATTACTAGGACCCAAAGTGAGAAAATAAAAATATTTATCGGAATATAAGTAAAAATCGGTATTAAATTGAAAATTTCAAACTCCGCATGTTTTTTTTTTATTATAACATCCAAAGTTTTCTTTCGAATTGTACGAAACTTACAGAATACTTGATAATACGTAAAAGAAACATTGTATAAAAATTTGAATTAAAAAATTTGATTATTACGGGGAATATGAGCACTTGTAGTAAATAATGTTTCACTGCGCATACGCGAACAACAGATGGCGCCATCAGAAGAAAAGTCTAAATAAAACATAAGAAAGGCGCACTTCGGGTCCGCGCCGTAGTTGTTTCGAGGAAACATCGGGATAAAATCATAAAACAAGTATTTCGTATTAATATGTAATTTAATTATCAATCTCTTTAATACAATATTATCACAGAGTAGTATAATGGTTACAGAATAGATCAGTCACAAGTTTATCGCTTGTAGCAAGGGTCTGTGGTAGCTTGTGAATTATCTATTCTGTAACCATTATAATTAACCATTATACTCTGTGTAAATATTGTATTAAATAGATTGATAATTAAATTACATATTAATACGAAACACTTGTTTTATGATTTTATCTCGACGTTTTCACGAAACATCTATGGCGCGGACACGAACTGCGCCTTTGTTATGTTTGGGGGGGGGTTGTATATTCCTTTATAAAAGACATGGAAAACGTCATACTTTTTATGCTTGCATTGTTTTCATAATCTTGCGATAATACTTCTCGTGTTTGCCTTTAAAACTTTCATTCTTGCATTTAACAAAACTGTGAGCTGTGGACGGACAGGAAACTGAAATCGGAGTCGACCAGAGTCTCCTTTTTCAAGGAATGCCGATTTCGATAATGTATTGGAAACAAAAGGCTAAATGTTTCTTGAACTACTAATGGTACTTACGTATTAACGCCACCGAAGCTACAGATTTGGCGGTTTTTGTACTTACGTATTAACGCCAATTTGGCGGTTTTTGTACTTATGTATTAACGACAATCTGGCGGTTTTTAAGTGACGCCAATGTGGCGGTTTTTAAGTGGCGCCAATTTGGCGGTTTTTGCACTTACGTATTAACGCCAATTTGGCGGTTTTTAAGTGGCGACAATTTGGCGGTTTTTAAGAGGCGACAATTTGGCGGTACGCTAATAGAATGGACCTGTTTCTTGTAAATTTGGACGCTTATAGTTAGGAGGATGCTCACAATTTGCCGGTTACAGATTGTTTTCTGTTTTGGCGACATGCGACAATTCGATTTTGAAGTTCGTTAATGTTTCAGCATTGGTTACTCGTCATTAAATCCAGATATTCTGATGGAAATGATGTTACAACACATGGCATTTTATGTCTTCCCAAACATTTGCTTATTTCTTTGCTCTTTTAGAAACCTTACAAATTTGGCGGGGTTTTTTTTCAAGACTTGGCGCATTTTCCGTCCATTCGCCATAAATCGCAAACCTTTGAAGATAAGACAGGTTTGCCTTTACGAACAACCCAATACACAGAAATTTACGAAAAAGTCTAAGGGAGAGAATGGCTGATGTTTTATTAAATTTTTATTATATCGTTTTGTTAAATTCAAATTTTTTTGTCAATCGTTTTATTTAAGCGTTTTATCTATTATTTTTTAAGACTTCATAAGAAAATATTTGCATCATGTTTTATCAAACTGGTCCTGTTTGGTTCGCCAAGTTATTATTCTGATGAAGTTTAATCAGTTTCTTACTGCAGCAAACTTTCTGTTGCTGTTAAGCGTTGTTATGTGATACCATAGTCTTTTGTTTCGTCTTCTTTGAAGATTGTCTTCGACGCCACTTCGAAGTTGCAATTCATTGGTAGCATCTTAAAAAATTAAAATAATTTTTAGCGGATTACCGACGGAGATAATGTAAAATAATCGAATAAAATTTGAAGTTTAAATGAAATAATAACACTAACAAATAACGTTGCGCATTCAAGCAAGCATTTATATTTGTTTAAAGAATTTCACAAAAAAAATAGCTCTTCAAATGAAGTTGATGTTTACTTCATTGCATAAACTGCCTCTATCCATCATGTCAATTGTTTTGTTGCTTCCTGCATTAATTTAACTCATTTTCATTTCGAAGATTATAATCTTAACAGGATGACTGCTCAGCTTTATCCTCCTTAAATCTAATACATCAAAACAATCGACAACTTACATTAACTAGCCTTCTTATATGGATGCGAGTTTATGGAACGAAGTTTTATCATTACTGTTTTAAAACTAAAATGTTTATTTTATCTATAAGTTTATATGTTCTGAAGGGAGCTGACAAGTTGATTGGCAAACCCTATTTGCGTCTTAATGTTTTTCACTCGCACACAGAGCAAGTTCTGTCGTCTTCAATAAATTAGATATCCAGAATTTAATAAATTTTGACTGCTTGAAGCTCCTCGCATTTGAAAACAAAATTGAAATTATGTCTGCATGACTATTTATCTAGGTGTATGCGTTGGTAGTTCTAATGCCATTTGTTCTTGCCTAACTATCCAAGTCCACAAGACAAGGACCATGATAAAGAAGAAGGACGATCGCTCAACTTGATCCTTCTCAAATCTAATACATTGAAACAATCGACAACTTACATTAACTAACCTTTTTATGTGGATGTCAGATTATGGAACGAAGGTTTATCATTACCGTAATAAAACTAAAATGTTTATTTTATCTATAAGTTTATATGTTTCGAAGGTTCTGACAAGTGATTGCCAAGCGCTATTTGCGTTACAATGCATTTCGCTTTCTCGCTTCTGAAGTGTGTATAGAGTAAGTATTGTCATTGTACTGTATTCGTTACAAACACCAGGAAATCAGGATTCGCCATTTTGTTTTGACATGAAAACGACTTTCTGCTCGTTACAGAGATTGTCGGTCGAACATTCTTGTGTGACAAAATACCGTCAGATTTGGTTCGCTAATCACTACGAGACGAATAATGCGAAAAGAATGGTTGACCACACAACGGATAGATCATATCTGTAAGAGTTTGTCGCATAGTATTTTTTTACCTGTGATGTCATCGTACCAGCGCGTGAATTAGCTTTATGTAAGACTATAAATAAGTGTAGCGTGGAAACACTTTAGGAAAGGAGGTTGATTCTGGTGTCATTTTAAAGAGCTTGAGGAGTATTACTAGGACCCAAAGTGAGACAATAAAAATATTTATCAGAATATAAGTAAAAATCGGTATTAAATTGAGAAGTTCAAACTCCGCATGTCTTTTGATTATAACATGCAGAGTTTTCTTTCGAATGGTACGAAACTTACAGAATACTTGACAATACGTAAAAGAAATATTGTTTTAAAATTTTAATTCATTTGAGACCAATTTCATTACACTGGTCCCCCCCCATACAGCAGGTCGTGCCCCTGTCGGGCAAACTTTAGCGCCATTCCTGAATATAGGTATTCAATATTGTAAATTGATTGGTTTAAGATTGTAAATATAACTTTGTAAGGTAGTGTTTTCATTAGTACAAAGAAATAACCTCCTTGAAAGACAATTTACGATATACAGTAAAGCCTGTTTAAAACGGACACTGTAAGAAACGGAATCCTGTGTCTTAAGCGGACAAAATATTTCGTCCTGTCTGAAAATGTAGAAAGATCCGTAGCGCATCCTCTCCATAAAACGGAACCTGTCTAACGCGGAAACGGACAGAATTTCAAAGAAGAATTCGTAATATTTTATTGTTGCAAGAGTAAGTAATGACTATGCATTTATTTCTATTTAGTGTCCAAAAGCAATATTATTAAAATAAAATACATATAAACATCTAAATTGTATATGTTTCATAATTTTTTTTGTTATTGTGTAATTTTAAAATTTAACTAAGTCTTAATTTTAAAATGTGACACTTATTAAAAAGTAATTATCGTAATATTAATATTTTTATGTTAGTATATTGTAAATCTTAGAATATATTTTTTATTACAATCGATTTAATTTAAATAATGTCTAGATACATTTTAAATCTTCTAATAATACTAATGAAACCTGTATAAAACGGAACCCTGTCTAAAACGGAAAAATTTTCTAGTACCTTTAGATTCGTTTAGTACGAGTTTTACTGTATATTATCCTGGGAAAAATGATGTCTCCAAGATGAATGACAAAGTTGGATAAACCTTTAAAGATTGCGATGAAGAAGAGATCTTAGTTTGTTATTTTTGTTTTTTTTTAGAGGGGCGAGGTGTACTGTTCACAGAACGGCTAGCATAAAAAAAAAAATGTTCCGACAATTATGTAAATGATAACATATTCTCCAAAGGGAAAATAGAAAAAGAAAAATCATTCGCGATCATCTTGATCCGATACCATCTGCAGCGTGTTTTTCTATCATTAATCCATTTTGTTTGAAAATAATGCATATATTACTAAACATTCAAACTCACGAATCTCCTTCCTATTTATTGTTTTCTGAGTAAGAACGAACGTTTCTCTTGTTGATAAACAGATCTCTTTGAAAATTGCCGGATAATGCATGAGATAATTTCTATACATCAAAATTGTTATCACGTGCAATTTAAACTCGTGGATATCTCTTTCCTTTTTAACGTAGGACTACGTTCCTCGCATTGGGGACTCAGGAAGGAAATTGATTCACATGCCACTAGACTTGGTATGGGAGATCCTCTATATATCGGTAACTACATATGTTTAAAAAAATAACTAATTTCATATTTTAGAGTTAAAGGATAACAACAGAAGTTACAAAAAAATTGAAAATCGGAATTGTGATTCAACGACTACTGATTCGCAAAGTTGGGCAAAAATACTCATGAATTGGTGACGCGATCCTCCCTATTTCGGTAACTCTATATGTTGAAAACATAACTAATGTCTTATTTTAGAGATAAAGGGTAACAACAGAAGTTACAAAAAAAAAACGATAATGATTATTACAACACAATTTCGACACGATTCGGCAATTTTTTTTAATTGAAAGGTTATGACGTCTATATATGTCATCAAACGCCCATCATACCCCCCCCCCCATTTTTGAACGAAATAGAAAAAACTCTTCTCCACCATACATTCTCTACATGTTTTTTCGCTTCCGTTCAAAAATGGGGGTTGATGGAGGGTAGGCGACCTTTGATAACATATCTAGACGTCATACGCTTACATATTAAATAAAAATTGTCGAAATCCGTCGGGTGGTTGTTGCTGGCGAACTGTCCAAAGGTTTTTCCCATAGAGAATGTACATTGGGAAAGAGTTTTTCCGATTTCGTTCGAAAATGGGGGGCGGTTGATGGCATATTTAGACGTCATAACCTTTCAAATGAAAAAAAAATCTCGAAATCGGTCTGGTGGTTGGGGCTGGCGAACTGTCTGAGGGTTTTAACATTTTATTTTAAATATATAGATTCCAACAGTTCCATAACAATGGCGTGATAAAAATATTGTAAAATACCAATTGTTGGTGATGGAAATCGCCTTCGGCCAGTAAATATTTCAGAAGAGAAGAATATAAGAGAAAACTTTTTCTTATGAATTGAGTCTTTATTTTTTCTTCAAAACTCAGGCATTCATTGAGGAAACGAAAACAATTTATTAAGAAAGCGTGGGGATAGGGAATGCTCGCAAATTAGGAAACGTTCTAGAAAAACATTTTCAGGAAAAGTTTTAAGTAGGTGCGTATAAAAAAATTCTTTACTAAGATTCTAGAACATAACAAGGGCCAAATGATAAAATTAGCAAGATAGCACTAACATAAATCTGCCATTAAATCATAATTGACGTTTGAAGTGGCGATGAAAATTTATGAGAAGCAATTTAAGACAATAAAGATTTCATAACAGCTTCAGAAGGAGTCGCATTGTTCCTTACAGTTCAAATTACTTTATAGATACGCAACCATTCAAACTAAATATATTAGTACCAAAAGTGTAAACCCTTCGGAGCAGCCTATTGTGATCGGAACGGAGGATGGCCGTTGTATAGAAGTTTCACTATATCGGAATTAAATTGCAGTTCATATAGAAAGAATGTGGGGGATTATTATAAAACAGCACAAAAATATTTGCATCTTAAACTATTTTTTATGCAAAATAGTTTATAACAAATCGAAAATGTGTTGCGACTCGATCATTTTTAACATAAAACTACAAATCAGTACTTTCAGAGAAAATAGTTTTTGTATAAAATAACCCCAAAATCAGCATAATCGGTGTTACCAAACCAGAACGTTTAAAAATATTTCATACGATTGCGTATCTATGGAATGAAAACAATCATAAATGTGTACCTTATTTGAAAAAAGGCATATTTTTTTAAATGCAAAAGAACCTTGTATTTTTATCCTAACTTGTTCCATTTGCTTTCATTTTTAAATGTCATTTTATGAGCTTGTTATGAGCTCCTTATTTGAAACCTTATACATATCATACATTTCAGGAATCAATGAAATTCTCCTTATTTAGTGAGGTCAAAATTGATATTTTGACGGTACAGAACGTCATACTTCCATAATTAAAATTTGATTTTAATGTAGGACTACGTTCCTCCCATTGGGGTCTCAGGAAGGAATTTGATTCACACGCCAAAACTCCACAAAAAACGTTGTATGGGAGATCCTCTATATCTCGGTAACTACGCATGTTAAAAACATAACTAATATCTTATTTCGGAGATAAAGGGTAAAAACAGAAGTTACAAAAAAAAATTCGAAATTCGAAAAAGAGTCAAGCGAGTAAAGTAGTCCTACGCCTTTAACATCAGCGGCTGTTTGAAAAAGACAGCCATTTTGTTCAATATTTGTTAACTAACGGGAGTATTCTCCCTTTTTTTTCTCGTATACTTCCATAATAGGGCACGTTTTGTGCTTCGTTGCGATGTGTATTGAAGAGAATGGAAGATGTATTTTGGATCTCCTTAGGCCTTACCCATTGGTTCCAAAATGCAGGACAGATTCACAATTTTGCAGTGAAAACCGAGCACAAAATTTGATTTAAATACCTTGTGCCATTTTTGAAATATCGAGTTCATATACATAAGAATAAACAGACTGATAGGCAACTAATTGACGGAATTGGTACAAAATTTGATGCATATCTTCAATTCAAATGATAATACCATATGGTAAATGTCATCTATCAGGTTTATTTCGTTTATGAATTATCATGTTGAGCCTGCGGACAGAAAGATTAACAGATTTCTGCTGGCGTCTTTCGTACAAAATATGATACAGATTTGCTACAATTGTAAACCTAAAAAGACAAAAAAGTTTAAAATAAAAAATTAAATAATTTTGTAAAGGCCTCCCTGCGAATTTCTCTGAATTTATATAAATAATAAAATAAATCTTGTATATATTAAATAATTTTGTAAAATAATAAAATAATTTTTGCAAATATTATGAAGAAGGAAATGTGTACCAAGGCGTACCAGCAGAATTCTTTTTGATTATGTCATGAGCAGACGCATTTTTTTCCCCTACATTAATCATTGCCAAAATTGTAAAAGGAAAAGAAACATCCATTTCGGATAAAATAACAGCAATCCATTGCAGTTAATGTTTCTGAGCATTTGAAGGACAAAGTTTAAATGAAGCATTATTTGCAGGAATTGACCTTCTGTGAAGAAACGATGCATGTTTCAAAAAATTTGTATCTCTTATTTTTGTTTGTTTTCCTGTTTGTTTGTTCTCCATGAGATGGCTTTGCAGGATTATTAAGGTAGATTGACTCTAAATACCAATAACGTAACATCGTAAATCAAAGAGAAACTTGATATTACAAGCTGATATGAAATTTAATAATTTTGTTAGATTCATTACACATTTAAAATAAAGTTAATTTAATTAATTACAATGTGATACAGTCAATCACATAAAAATGTTACATATAACATGTAACCACACTCAGTACATACCATAGTTATCTGATATCTTATATCATACTAGGAAGCTTTGTTTACATTTTGTAGAAACTTTTTGAGCGAAAGAATGCGTTATTGGTCGACTTTTGGCTGCTATACGGAAAGAATTATGAAGTTTGCACTTAATAATTCTCAGTTAAAAAAAAATGGACTGTCAAAGTTTAAAGAGGATGTTTTAAGTCTACACCGATGTTCTTTTAGGCATTAAGATTTTCCAAAGACACTTGTAAACATTTTTATTAGCTAATTGATGAAATATGAAATGTTATCTAATAAATAAGTTCAGTAAAATTATCTAAATAATATTTAAATTCATTAAAAGTCAATACAGTAAAGTTTTAGACAAACTGTTATGATGGTACAGAAGAATTCTAATAGAAATGTAAGACGAAATCAAATAAAGTATATGAACAAAAAAAACATTAAAAATTTTTTGAATTTTTAATTGGTCTTTTATTAAAATTTAAAAAAAGACCAACAATTTTAATTAACCATTAAAAGCCCGATGTTTTAACATTTGTAGAGGGACGAGACTCATGTTTATACGGAATTAATTCAATTTCAGGAACCATTTTTATTAGATGGCTAAGTTCCACGACACAGTACATTAAAAGGTACAAGATACAGAACAACAACACAACACAAGTACACAAAAGAAGAAGAGAGAGAGGCATCATGGGAAAAACCCGGATGGAAGTCAATGGGATGCTGAGGATTCCACATGAGAAAGAACTCAATAAGTTACTGAGATGCACACATGATAAAGAACTCAATATATTACTGAGGAACTCACATGAGAAAGAACTTAATAGGTTACCCGCATGAGAAAGAACACAATAAGTTACTGAAGTTTTATACTTCGTTCGGTACGTATTGCTAAATATTACTTTTCTTAATGTATTCACATCTCCATTCATTAAAGTAGTTTTAAAATAATATTTTTTGTGAATTTTTTTCAGGATTTATAATAATTTATAATACACATATTATATTTTTCTCACCCCTAAATTACGTTTGTCAATGACTTCCATAAGATCAGATTTTTATTGACGCGTGGTCTAATGATGCGCAAGAAATACTATTATTTAGTAAAATGTTTAGAAATGTTACGTTACGAGAAAGGGTTACCACTCAATTCTTTTAGTTGAGAATTCAAGGATACACCGGGGGGTTAGAGGGTTTGGGGGCTCAAAGTATAGTTTAATGTTCTAAAAGCTTCTTACCAACGACCCTCTTTCATAACACTAGCCCAAAGTTTGAGGAAAAGGATAAAAAAAATTAAGACATCAGAATGAAAGGAAGATACAATTTTTATTATAATGTTTCATAATTATATTATGATGGTATAAAAAATATTAATGGCTAAATTGTTCGAACTCAGAATAATTTTTTTTAAGAATCCGTGCGCACTTGTTCCGCCTTTCCTTAGCAAGACTAACCACTGTACTGTACATTAAGCTTCTTCAATACCCGTGAATTATTTACAGGCAAGTTGATGCAGCCAATTTAGACATGGGGATCTCTATCCATGCCCAAAGAATCCACACTCCACAAAAATTGAGGAAAAACATTCAACCCCAAAACGCAGAGATGCCGAAATATTCGACGCTGAAGATAGAAAATGCGAGCGTTTCTTGGAAGGCCCTTTCAGTTATCGTTCGAAACATTCTCCATCTCAAAAAGACATTAACAGGCAGATCCCATTGCCATTCATTCTATGTATCGCCAAAAACCTTGAAATTCCCATGTCCGCTGATTATTGGGATTAAACGACTGGACGGTCGTTATACCGGAACTAAAATGACATAGAGTACATAGGGAAAAACAGTTGGGGATTTTATCGCTGGTCTTTATAATGGAATTGTCTTTCTGTTTGGTCGTTATAACGGAATGGTCTTTATAATATGTGTTCGTTATAACGGAATGATATTTATAACGACCAAACATTATAAAAACCATTCCGTTATAACGACCACACATTATAAATTGGTCTTTATAACGGAATGGTCTTTATAATGTGTGGTCGTTATAAAGAACGTCGTCTGTATTTCATTTTGTTCACCAACATTCATTTATTTTCAGCACACTTCGACATCGATAAGGTTACAAAAGAAGAAATCTTCGCCACTGTTCTCGTAGGACTGGAATACATCCTTCAGTTCGAAGCAACCCAAGTGTGCGGCTACATTCTAATCTTGGACTTGAGCAAAATGTCCATGCGTATCTTAAAGCATTGGGCGTCACCCGCCTTCCTTTACCGATGTGTGCGTCTCATTCAAGTGAGTTGGGAATTATTTTCTTTCACACCAGTCTTTCTCAGCTACCTCAGTTTTTAAGAATCATCTAATCACGTTATTTTATCTTCCAAACGATTGAGGGCAACTTAAGCCGCGGCTTAAAGCATTGGGCGTCACCCTCCTTTCTTACCTTTCCCATGAACTATAGATGCGAAAAAGCAAAAGCGTAAGACATGACGAATATTGTTAAAAAAATATAAACTGAACAGCAAATCAGAATCGGATCTGAACTATGAACTCAGATCTTCTATTATTCTCTTCAAAGTTTCTAAACTAATGAGTGAGAAACTTAAGTAAGGTGTAGGACATGATGAATATTGTTAAAAAATATAATATGAACATCAAATCATAATCCGTTCAGAACTCTGCACTGTGATTTTGCATTATTCTCTTCAAAGTTTTAAACGAATGAGTGAGAAACTTTTGGCTTATAAATTTATGTGTAAATATCGGGAGAAATCTAGACTATAAATGAAGATAATGTGAGGATTCTCAAATTTAAAAATTAAATTTGGGTTCCAAATTTAGCACGCACGCAATAACGAAATATCATAAAAAGCAGTACACCTGATTTTTTGCTGAAAGGAAAGTACATAACGTTCTTAAGCTATGATTTTTTTAAATTTTATTTTCGGAAATCATGTGAAATGCTATTTTTTCCCCGAAGTTCTGTAAATTTTTTAATATGTTTTTATATTTATAATATTAAGCGTTTTAGTAATTTGCCTTAATTTAATTTCAGTAGCTTTTGCAGTCATACCTTTAATTTATTCATTTCATAAGGTTGATAAGATGGAACGTTTGTCTGCTTTCAATAATTGGTGCAGGTGCCAACATTCCAACTTTCTAATTGTTTTTAAGTTAACTTACATAATAACAAGAAATGAAAACAATTTGATAAATGCTTTCCTCTTTACAGGATTGTGTACCGTGCCGTGCTAAAGGATTTCACATCGTCAATGAGCCTTTCTTTATCAACATTGCTTTTAACCTCGTCAAGAGTATCTTGACCGAAAAAATTATGAAACGAGTAAGTATATCTTTAATTTCAAACATTCTCTAATTCATCCAGTTAATGATACAAGGTGTGTCTAAAAAGTTCTGTGAATGGTCTTGTAAAATAAAGAAACAAAAGATACAGAAAAATACCTTTATTGGCCTTCAAAGTATTCACCATTAGGTACAACACACATTTGACAACGATTGTAAAGCTTCTTAAAACTGTTAAGGAACAGTTCTTTCGGGATAAGTGGAAGCGACGATGTCACACGTCTTAGAATGCCAGTTAGTCTCTCAAAGCGAAAGCCATTTAGGTCTCTCTTGACAAAATGAAGACTGCAGGCGCCAGATACGGAGTATATGGTGGATGTTGATGGCCTTCAAAGTAATCTCCATTAGCTACAACACACTTTTGACAACGATTGTAAAGCTTCTTAAAACTGTTAAGGAACAGTTCTTTCGGGATAAGTGGAAGCGACGATGTCACACGTCTTAGAATGCCCGGTTAGTCTCTAAAGCGAAAGCCTTTTAGGTCTCCCTTGACAAAATGAAGACTGCAGGCGCCAGATACGGAGTATATGGTGGATGATGATGGCCTTCAAAGTAGTCACCATTAGCTACAACACACTTTTGACAACGATTGTAAAGCTTCTTAAAACTGTTAAGAAACACTTCTTTCGGAATAACTGGAAGCGACAATGTCACACGTCTTTGAATGCCCGGTTAGTCTCTAAAGTGAAAGCCTTTTAGGTCTCCCTTGACAAAATGAAGACTGCAGGCACCAGAGTCGGAGAATATGGTGGATATTAATGATTAATTTACATTAATTAAAACAAAATTAAAAAATTGCCCGTTGCCCAATTTATCGCGAGCTCAATATCCCCTGCTTCATGTGAGTATTTAAAAAGAGCAGATTCCTTACATTCAATGAGCTAGCGAAGCTATTATGTTCCATCTCCCGTTACTAGCGAAGCCGTAGGATGTTTCTTACAAATAAAAAAAATCCAGTGCCCATTTCAGATGCTGAAAATACAAATAACCTATTTGACTAACAAACGGGCTGAATCATGTCGGCTATTTTACACTTTAAAGATGTGGACCGTTATTTTATAGAATAACAAGTTAAAGTGTAAAATAAAGGTTTATTTTGCACTTTAACGGATTGATCAGTCATTCTATAGAATAACGGATTTCATATTTTAAAGGTAACATATATGATATTTTCATTCAGTGGGAATGGCAACCACACACATGTTAAAACAAACTTTCTAAATATAGCGCTTTTTTCATAATGTAATAAAGAAGATCGAGTTAGTTTATGCTTAGGAATTTGGAAGCGCCTCTTTTTGTGAATGAAATTGGTCAAAACTTAGGCATTAGACAAAGATCTACCCTTTTGATTTAAAGCCTTAACATCTGTAAGAATGATGATGTTGACGTTATCACAGGGGTGTTAGAAAAAAACTCTGCAGGCAACTTCAAGGTGTTTCCATAAACTAACTCTGCAGGAGATATGGTCAAGTCCTGTTTAAAGATAGATTTTATGCCAAGCAATACCAACGGTAGAGCGTACAGCCAGTTCTCAGGGAAATGCGCCATTAACGCACTTTTTAGATTGCTGTGAAATCTCTCGACTGCTCCGTTACATTGGGGATGGTAAGCAGTAAGACCATTTCCCAAATTTCATTCTTCTAGCTTGCTCAGCTTTTTAGTTATCATGTTCCCTTAACCAGTCAGACAGAGTTACACAAATAGTTATTTCGGACTAAGAGAGGTCGAAATTCATCGAATTTTCGCTGTTCAATTTTTGGAGATTGCAATTCTCTATCTATAGGGTTTCTCAAAAATATCTGGCAAAAATTAAAGGGTAGGTCAGGCATATGATAAGCATCCAATATCACCTAGGAACATGAGTGCGCAAGCGCCATCTAGAGTCAGCAGATGGCATTTAAAATAAAACAATGCTAGCCAAAATGTCGATGTCTTTTTGAAAAATAAAGGTATTGAACTGGAATTTTTATATAAGTTTCCCTTTATATGTGGCTCCCTCTGCTGTCTCTAAATGACGTTTGCGTACCCATGTTCCTAGGAGATTTTGGTTGCTTATCATATGCCTGATCTGCCCTTTCATTTTTGACAGATATTTTTGAAACACCTTGCATACTTAGTATACTAAAACTTAAATTTATGTTTTTATAGCATAAAATTAACTCGTTGTTTTTTAACTTGTTTCAGATCTTCTTCCACGGCAACAACTTGAAGAGCTTGCACCAGCATATACCAGCGAGCATTCTGCCTGCCAGGCTGGGTGGTGAAATCGGACCTCTGAGTTCGCGTCAACATATGTTCGGCAATCTTTCAGATCGGGAAAATTCCTACGAAAAAAATGAACAAATACAGTTCCAGGAAAGAAAATACAACATTTGAAAAAAGCAAAATACAGAGATCTGTGTTCTTGTAGCGTTTTCGCCATTTTGCGCAGTGAGGTTCTAGATGGTGCGCCAAAACCATTGACTCATTTGTTTGTTCAAATTACAAAAACTTGAACGTTTTAATACCCAGCCTTCTTGATAGGTTATAGAGATGATTCTTGTACATAGTCAGAAAAAAAGCAAGATGTTGTATAATGAAAATTAGAAGTAAAATAGCGTAAAAAAGTTTCAAATGTATCATTTTGAAGAAAACCTTCTAGTTACATCCCGATTTTCATGCTTCATATATATATGGTGGAAGAAATAAAATATCCCTGTCAGTGCTTTTGTAATGACATAATCAGTAGACATAATTATGCTAAAGAAATGTCGGTGATATGCATTTTCAATACCAGAGAAGCAAATGACAGTAAAATAGTGAAGAAAACACCTTGTAATTATTTTTTAATAACAGAACTTTTAACGAGATGTTAAGTTTATATGGCAATTGTTATCTGTCTATTTCTTTCAGAAATCACCTAAAGCAATTAGTTATGCCTCACGACTGTGAATGTATTATTAATGACAATAAGTAATTGAATTATTTCTATGCTGGAACGGAAATTTTGGAATTTTTTTGTCGGGCCATTGTTTTGAAATGCACGGCTCCAAAACTGGATGCTTTGAAGATCGTTATTTTTTTCACAACAGGGGCGTTCTGAAGGATAAGGATATTTTAATTCTAATCATTGAATAATTTCATATTTCATAGAAACTCAAAACTAACTTTTGTATAACTGGAATCTATTACTTTTGTAAAGCAACGGAAAATAAATATAATTCTATTCATATTTGTATTGTTTTGTTTTTTTATATGTCATTTCCATACGACAGTTATTATTTTAGTATCCTTGACATTGTTGCATTAGAATCCTTGTCATTGTTGCATTAGAATCCTTGTCATTGTTGCATTAGAATCTTTGTCATTGTTGCATTGCCCTAGTCAGCAATTAGATTTTTAAGTTTAACCCTTTTTATCTCGAATTAATTTACAAGCAACTTTCTAATTTTAATTTTGCATCGTTACATATGTTTTTCCGCAGAATATATCCAGAAAAGAATGAAACCCTTCTTAACTAAACAAAATAAGTGGGCTGTTTTCCAAGTAAGAACCGTTATGAAATTTAGTTGCTGCAGAGCTGCGGCTGATGTTCCGCGCATGCGCGTTGAATGCTTCATCTGTTGACAACCACAGACTCCATTACGGAAGGAATTCAGACGTATTTTAAAATATAGTTCATTGTGATATTTAAAGGCTTCAGTCCACGAAAATCCGACCTGTAAAAATGACTCTGACCGACCGCTTTCTTAATGAAAAGTGTGAAAGCGACTAAATTCATCAGGAGGGTAGTGAAGTGTATGGAAGAAAACATTATTAGAAGGAATGGTAGGAAATGGGTTCGAACACTTTAAATATGGACATGAGTGATTAAAGAACCGGCGACTTTCTGACTACAAGAGTTCGAAATGTTGATGAAAAGAAGTTCAGAAACAACAGACGCTTTACAATTTCATCTTTATCTACTTACTTAATCAAGTTTCAAGAAGGAAGTTCTTTATAAATTGTGCAGAGAACTAAACTGTGTATGTAGTGCTCTCTTATGGGCACCACCCACCATTAAGTGGATTTAATTTTAAGTACTGTCTGGATATAAGGCTTAATCTGTAGGACCTTCTCCTTAAAATCAGAGTATTGTTTATCTTTTTTTGACTTCTTTTTCATGTGGGTACTCAGTAACATATTGAGTTCTTTCTCATGTAGTACCTCAGTAACTTATTGAGTTCTTTCTCATGTGTATTG
>BGPR01020004.1:0-28423 GCA_013235015.1 Araneus ventricosus
TTTGACCGATCCGGTCAAACATTTGATATAAATCTACGATTTTGGTGTCATAGATTCATGGCATGATTTGGTTTGATCCATAGATAAAATGCATCCATCTATGGATTCACATCCATCCTATGGTTTTTTGAAGTATCGCGTTCACATGCACAAGAATAGACAGTACACCCTTTGACTAGTTTAGTCCAAAACTTGATAGGATCTATAATTCTGGTGATAAAAGCATACCAAATTTCATCCGTCTAGCTCTTTGTGTTCTTAAGTTATCATGTTCGCATGCACAAAGACGGAGATACATTGATACTTCCCGCAGACGTGTTTCTTCAAAACTTTGATAGAAATCTATAATTTTGGTATGTAGGCTGTATACCAAATTTCATCCATCTATCTTGTTTCATTCTGAAACTATCGTGTTCACTAGCAGACGGACATACATACATAATTCCATTTTTGTTAAAGGGACAGCGAGGTCTAAAAACAGGAGTTTCATCAAATTCTTGAACTCTAATTTTTTGACGATTACAATACTTTTTCTTTCTAGACTTCGCATACGAAAAAGTAAAAATGTGTATGGTACAACTTATTAACTATTTAAATTCCTTATTTTTCACTTATTTTCCTGCTTAAATAAAAACATGCGCCTATGAAAAAGTTGATCATTTTTAATTATATTTGCAGCTAGCATTTTGGCTTTGTCCAAAGTTTACTTAGATTAGTTCAATTTTAATATTGTCCCTTTTTGAAGCTACACGAGGGATATTTTAGAATGGACCTCGTCATTTTGTACCGCATTCATACTAAGGGGACGACGCCTGAACCGGCGACCCCTTTCGAACTTTCTTTGCCGCATCGACCGGAGATAGTTTGACTCACGACAGATTTAACGTACACCAGCTCTACATACACGGTGGAATCGGGCCTCCTACTCACGACCCTCAGGTCTCGAATCCGAGAATGTACAAAAGGATATGCCACATTTAAGATGAAATCTTTATTTCTGAATAAAAATAAATATATTTTTTTCAGTAACATTATAAATTTTTTGACGATTCCTAAAGTCCCTCTATACAGAGAATGATTTTATTACTATATATCTACCAATTTCAATTTTTTTTTCTAACAGGAGGAAAAAAACCACGTAAATCTGTCTGTTGTCCAATATTAAAGCGTACTGCTCATTACTGTAATTCAATTTTTCTCTTAGTTTCTCAGTCGGAATCTGAGGTTCGGTTAATCTCCAACTTAAAAGCAATTTAATGGTTGTGACTTAATATAGTAAACAAAAAAAAGTGAGCGTGAACAACGGAAATTTTAAAATGAAATAAAAATAAATCCGTCCTGCAGTCTCCGTCGAGGGCCAACTCCATTTATCTTCTGCCCCGTTGGGCTTGGTAGATATGTTTTTGTGTGAGTTTTTATTCTTTTTAGTGTAAGTTTTCGCTTATATCTCTTGACCCCAGAGTCAGCTTGATTGTAAATTAAATTAGTCCTTTCATTATTTATCAAACGAGTTTTAATGTATACCCGTAAATACCACCCATGTTCTGGCGATGTTTGTAAGCCTTTCGATGATAAATAAATTATGCCCATTTTTCTTTAAAAGTTGGAAAGTACAGGAATTTTATTAAAGGGGAGGGCTGAGTGCCTGTTGCTCTACCCCAGGGCTAGAACCTTGATTCTCTCCACGGCAACCTCGAAGATCTGACACCCTCTCGTTTAGGCGGGTCGTCGTGGGATAGGTTAAGAGTAATAGCCAACTCCATGCAGGGATTCGAACTGGTGATTCTTCCTGTGAGGGCCCTGACTTTCTTCGAAAAATTGACCTTTCGTGAGCCGAAAATCCCATAAAATCCAGAAGTTCGAACCTCTGCAGTCCGAATTCCTTTTAATTTCATTTTAAAATTTACGGTGTTCACTTCTTTTAGTTGTTGTTATTGGTATTTTGGATGCAGCGGCATTTTGCGAGCTCCAAAAAACAATGTTCTTTAATAGTTCAATGTCCCGTTTAATAGAAATATTACATATTTTTAATTGTTTTAATGGATTTTTAATGGACTTATTGAATATCTATTTAATATAACAAATATAGTCAGAGCCAATTCGAGTTGATAATATGGTAAGACCTATGGGATGTATCATTACACTCAATCAAAAAATCTTAAATGTGAACTGAATATAAATAAAATTAAATGCATATTTGAAGAAAATTTTTAACACACTAGTTATCCATATTCCGATTAAAGAAACTTTATATTTAAAATGAAAGTTTGTTTTATGTAATGGAATTCTTTTTTACAAACATGAAGCTCATAGAAACACGCAAAACGCGTTCACTGGTGGTTCAGCCATTCAAAATTATTCGCTTACTTTCAACCACACAATTATGCAAAGCTTATATTTCACATACTGTTAGTCGGAGGGCGCCATATGTTGATCCAGGAGAAGCGTCTCGGCTGTCATTAGCACTCACCCAGTTTAGAGTTTGTCTTAAGAGCGGATCGTGAAGGGGACAACTTTTACTGATTCTTTTACCAGTTTAATAAATTTTTACCCTTACTAATTGGCTTTAATAGAGATCGATTATTAGAATATCATAATTTATTATGGGTTCCCCTCTTAGATTGTTCTTTTGTGGTTATTTTAAACTATTTAATTGATTATTTTCCTTGTGAATAAAGCTTATATATTGAGTTATAAAAAAAAAGAGATGATGGGGCAAGTTTACACGCAGCACATAGGGCAAATTTACACACTGTGTAACTGTGTGTAAAACACGTTATCCTCCCACTGGTGTGAGATAGAAGTGGGAGAGAGAGTGGCAATTGAGGTGTCATCCTCGTGATCTGATTCAAATTTACGAGGTCCTTCCCAAATAGTCCTCGTGCAGCTTCAAAACGGAATATTAACCCAACTAAACTAATCTAAACCCACCAAACTGCACCAAGGACGAGCAAATTTCTTGCATAAATCACTCGAAAATTAAACCAGGTTCTTCTCTCCGTACTTTGGAAGTAGCTTGGCTTGGTGTAAGAATGTTTTAAATTTAACGCTTCAGACATTTTTTAAATCGTTATCTAGATGTAACAAATGCAGATAAGCCCAAATACATTTGACACGAAGCGATTTGCTATTTATATGCAAAGCTATACTAGTATAAGCTGAACCCACATGCATTGCTTTGAATGACTAAAATTTCGGTCTGCCTAATCGTGTGTGCGTAAACGCGATAATTTATAAAGGCAACTAGCTAGATAAATGAAATCTGGTATGTTGCATTGACATCGTAATAGTAGATTTATAACAAATTTTGGACGCAATCGATAAAGGGTAGAGTTCCAAACACATACTCGATCCTCTTCACTATACGATGAAGCTAAGAAGTTGAAATTATGTTGGGATTGGCTTCACTTATAAGAAGCTAACCCCAATATAATTTTAATTTTAGTATTCTAAAATTAATCATTGACCTTCGTGGGGAAGTTTAAATGAAAAAAGTGGGGATATCGTCGCAAAAAAGGCATAAAGACATGATCATTGAAGACATGAGAACCATATACTTCTACACCATTTTCAGTAAGTCTTCCCGTCACTTAAACCAAATATGTTGGTGTATTGTTTCTTTCCTTTAACCGTAACAAATTTTGGGAGCAACCGTTTTTTACAAGAATAAATTTTACATGATAAAGTTATGAAATAAGTAAAATAAACATCCGTGACAAAAAAAATGGACTTTACGAACAATCATGTGTGTGACGAATTCGGGAGTAATGTGCCTGTGAGGCCAATATGGCAATGTCTGCACTCCATGTAGTGGGCAGGCGAATTGAATAGGGGTGTCTAAACATCAGGTAAAGCAAGGAGATTACTAGGGGGGACAGACATCTACCGTTCTTGGAAGTGGAGGGATGTGAAAGCGTCCGAGCTGTGCTTGTGAGGCCGGTTGCGCCCGACGGAGGGTTAAACAAGTCTAAAACGCCAATGCGCATGAAAATTTCATCATCAAATTTTTACATACAGAAATTTACATTTTTACGTATAGAAATATACATTTTTACATATAGAAAGTTATATTTTTACATATAAAAAGATACATATTCTAGAAATAAAAAATGAATATGGACTTCTTTGTACAGATTATGGATATCGAAGCTGGACAAAAGAAACACATATAAACAGCAAGTTATGAAATTATTTATTAGAAAACTACTCTATACTATTTGTGCCGTTTTTCCGCTATTCATTATTCTTTCATCTATTCAATGATAAAGCGGTATATTGGAGTAAACATGAATCAATGCTTATTACTTTAAATTCGTTCTGAGAAAGATCGTTTCAATATCCCGAGACTAGCGCTTTTGGACGATTTTACCCCGGAAAGGGGTGACAGGCATTGAATAAGATGATCGCATTTCCGGAGTTCTTTGTTAGGTCACGCTAAGTAAAATGTAAACATCTCCCCCTCCATTTATCACATTTCCCCTATTTTGTTGAAAATAACTTCGTCTGGCGCATGCGCAAAAGCGCGGAGGGTTTCGGAATCCGTGAACATACAATGCATACTTATCATTTGCAAACGAAATATTACAATGTTTGATTTGTCTGCGAACAATTCAGATAGCCAAAAAATCTGATAACAAACACTTTTGTGAAAGACTTCTGTGTTCGTACAGGAAATAAATATTTGGATAACGAACATGTTTTCGAATAATGAACATTTCACAAAACTCCACATGAACAGCTGCTGTGTGTAAGATTTGCTGAAACAAAGACAGTTGAAGTCCGTTTAGCGAAAGTTATGTCCACCATGCATTCGGAGGGGGTGGAGATAATTTTGTTTATGTACTTGTTTTAGTTCCCTAATTTTAGTATTTACCTGCCGATAACTTCGAAAAATTTTATCACATAGAAATTTTTTTCACAACATTTTTATGTTGAAAAAATTATCTGTTCGATGTTGTCGGCCTAATTCTCACGCTCTATTTTCCCTGATTCTCACAATTCGCTGATAGA
Source organism: Araneus ventricosus (assembly GCA_013235015.1). Lineage (NCBI taxonomy): Eukaryota > Metazoa > Arthropoda > Arachnida > Araneae > Araneidae > Araneus > Araneus ventricosus. The sequence goes on from BGPR01020004.1 coordinate 5,011, forward strand.
TTATTTATAATCACAGCCACGAGAAATTACACGCAAATAAATGTATTAAATATTTACACTAGATGGAGTTGTAACGCGCGTGTAAATCGACGCAGTAACTAAAAATATGTGTAATATTTTCCTTCGACATGAATGACATAATTCCAAATAGATTAAAGTAATAATTACGAATGCATCCAACATTTTTGCACGCACGCACGCACGCGCACACACACACTCACACACGTGTGTGTGTGTATGATGATTCATTTTCATGCCACTTAATTTCAAACATAAAATCACTCCTTCAATTCAAAGATAAATACACTTTTACTTTTACTTATGAGTCCCTCAAACCTTTAGTTTTTTCCACGCTTCTCAAAATCTAATTACTGCGATTTTCACTGTCTAAAATTGATCTTTCGTATTGACTGACATCAGAATCCCCATTAAAATGTTGAGTAAACTCTTTCCCCAGGGATTTCCTTTTCGAAAGAATATAAGCCTGTCGAGTATTTTTCACTTCCTCTATTTCCGAGTTTACGTTGAACCGGTGAACGCGCAACTTTGCTGGGAGTGGAATTGTCTACAAATTTTTCTTACAGTTAATCATTGAATAATCTATCTCTTTATTGTTTTACAGATTAATTGAAGACTAAAATAATGGAAATAGGGTTCTAACCACTTTTATCGAGCGTGGCTAGCTTTTTACTTTCTCGTATATGTAAGTAATCGTCAAAAAATTCGAATTCGAGATTTTGATGAATCTTCACGTTTTAGACCTCCTTGAGTCCGAAAAACACAATTTTGGTTTTATGTCTGTCTGTGAACACGATCACTCAAGAACTATTAGAGCTAGCGAGATGAAATTAGGTATGTGATCTTTTCACATAATTTGTAGGGTTTTTTTAAAAAAATCAAATTCTGGACAAAATCCGTCCTCGTGAAGTCTGTCTGTCCGTGTTCATGTGAACACGATAACTCAAAAACTTAGCTGGATAGATAAAATTTGGTACCCAGTTTTATCATCATAAATGTAGGTAGGCATCAACGTTAAGACCGAATCCGTCTAAGGGTTGACTGTCTGTCGGTCTGTATAATCGCATACTTATTAACACGATAACTCCTAAACCCTATGACTCGGATAAATAAAAATTGGTATGAGTTCTGCTACCATTAATTGTAGAACCGTGCCCAATTTTCAATCCAATCGATTGAAAAGAAGGCGTTCGAATAGCATATTAGGTTTCTTCGCCATTCTACGACGAAAAAAAAAGTCGCTACCTATTCGCGCTTTTTTCCCACCTGTGTTAGGGAATGGTACACGTTACTGGCGCTTGGTGTGTTTTCTTCCCCACCCGCGTTAGGGCGAATATGAGAAAGTTTTGGGGAGATAACTCCCGTTGGTTACTATAGAGAAGAAGAAAACGTTTTCAAAAGTATCATTTCTCACTCACGAATTTGTTATAAAACTTGATATAGATCCGCAATATTGGAGTAAGAACCACGCGCTAAATTTCATCCATATAGATCGTTCCGTTTCTGAGTTCTCAGACAGACATAATATCAAAAATGTTTTTTTTTCCATTTAAAGAGATTTAAACCGAGAAATTAAGCAAAATCTCAAAGTCGGGTTTTTTGAAGATTACAATACTTTCTCTGTTTGTATAAGAAAAATTTTATTTCGTGTTGGATTAAAGGAAACTGTGAAAAAACGGTGTTCTGTTATTTAGAATTTTTACTGGTATTTCTTTTCTTTTTTCTATGACGGAAAGTTAAAAGATTTTTTTTATAATAATGGAGCATGAGTGTTCATTTATTTGTTTGCTTTTTATTTTATCAAATTTGCTCCTGCTATTCCATATAGAAGTATATCACACTGAAAAATTCTTCAACTATATAACTAGGCGATATTAGAATTGAAAGATTTTCAAAATTTAATTTTTGAGTTTCTGGTATTTAGAGTCAATGATCAATAATTTGAAAATACGCTAAAACGGTGTAAGTAATTTTTTTTACAGGAAGGTCTTTGATTCACCCAGCTCACAGACTTCTGTAATAAACTCAGGTTTATAAAGGAATGATAGAATAAAGATGAATAAAGAAATGAAATTACAAGGTCAGAAGGTTTCACCTAAAAAAGTCTTCTATAATATTTTCCACGAACAACAATATAACTGTGTTTGCACTGGGGCAGTCGCTAGGAGCAATAGGAAGTCGCCTTTCTTCATCTGGCATCAAGGATACACATGTTCAGAAGGAGAAAACAGGACGCAATTGCAAGTCTTAGCTTCAAGATTCACATTTTCTTTTCCCCACTGTCCCAAAGTCAGGTGATCTTGATGGAGTCTCGTGACTTCCTATTGTGACCAGTGACAGTTTCAGAGTATGACCTGCAACCAACAACTTACAACCTTTTCCTTCGGGCTGTATAGATGCAATACAAGTAGAAAAATTTCCTGTACGCAAGGACTGGTATAGGTGCTGTGCCACTAATTCATTGTAATTTTACTCCAATTGCAAAGCTAATGTGATGAACAGATAATCATTCTATAGACAGTATTACTTCCAAGTCCTATTGGGAGATTATATGTCTGGTGGGTAGATATATTGATAATGAAGAAAGGAATTCAATATTTTCCATGATTTTCCAGTTTTGCCACTAAAATCAATCTCCACCTTAACACTTAACAGGGAATCTTGGACTCTGCTTAGCCGTAATATAAAGGCTAATTTGTAAGAAATTCTTTTACCTGAAACGGACATTAATATACATTCATCAAGTTAATTGGTTAAAACATCGCATCATTCAATATTCAAACAAAATAAGTAGCAATTACTTTAGCTATCACTAATAGACTGCGAAGTAGACAGTTATACGAACCATACTTGGTTCACACAAGTTCTAGCTTGACCAGTCAAACAACATTTAACCTGGATAGCTTCTGACTTGGATTGGGAAGAGAAACTAGATGAAATATTTTTGTTTTAATAAAACTATCCAAGATTATTTTACATTTTAAGGAAATATACTGAACATTGTGTTTCTGCAAAACGAATGGAAAGTTTTAATAACTTAAGTATTTTATTTAATCCCTTTATTATTTTCACAGAGGGCTTATCTGTGCAAGTCGAAGGTGTTACAAAGCTGCGGTTAGGTTGCTGATTCAATGAATTTGAAAGCCACCCGATCAGGTAAGGTGGTTTACGCATGGCATTGCTGTCGGGGTTTTTCTTGATGCTCCATTTGAGTCAAAAATCCGATATCCACTGTCGAGGGCTCGTTGATAAAATAAAGCGACATCATCTTTGGCAATCGATCGATTTATTAAGGTCTTCTTTCTTATTTGTATGTCTTTCTTCGGTCACTTCCTATGCTGAAGTTGAAAAGCCGCCAGAAATATCAACATTAATTTGCTAGTTAAGTCATAAAATATCTTTTTCCCTACATCATGTTTATAGGCTGGATACCATCTAAATTGAGTGTTGAGATATGCATGATGCAAAAATCATCCAATACGCACTACAGGGCAGACTGTAGAGCCTAGAGCTACCAAATTTGGCGTGTAGTTACTTCTTGGGTAGAAGTTACTCATTGAAAAAGATTAGCAACATTTTAATTTGATTTGTAATTAATTAAAAAAATCCTAATTTTGACTTTTTCCTCAATAACTTCGGAGCATATTATTTCACACACACACAAAAAAAAAAAACATTCCTCCGTCACTTCAAAATTGAAAAAAAAATGCTTTTCAATGGTACCAATTTTATTTTCCTACGATTTTTTTCTAATTTTAATAAATTTTTGAAACTATTTTTAAGTATATTTTATATCACGTTACATTGTTTTAATTATTGCGCCCGATATTAAATACATTTTTTGCGTGCACGTTATCGTTATTATACAATTCAGAGTAAGCTTTTAAAAATAATATAATGACGCATCAAGCTTAAGACATAGCCTTGTTACGCTGTTTCGGACTAGAGCGTTAATTACACTTTACATTTTTTCATTTTTGAGTGCCGTTGAAATAAAAACGGAAATTTAATTTTGGAGAAAGTCTGATTTTCAAAAATGAATCCCATGCAGTCTCAAATCGAGTGTATTTATTAATCAAGGTGTTAGTTTTCGAGTTAGCTGAGATAGTCGCAAATTTTAACTGTTTGCCCGGGATTGAAAAAGTGTTTCAGGCGCGTCCAATTTGAAATAAAAGTCTCGGATTGTCATGAAATTTTTTCCTAAATCAGAGGTTCCCAACCTGTGGTATGCGTACCCCTGGGGGTACGCGAAATCAAAGTTGGTAATGGCGGAAACAAGAAAACATAAGGAATTAAGAAAGTTACAGAATTTTGTGTCTCCAAGTTAATACTTGCTATTTAATAACTATACAACTTGAAGAGTTTATTACTGCAGAGTGTAATTTTTAGCCATCCTTATATATCAATGCGAAATTATTATAATACTGATTTCATTTGTTTTGGCGTTGAACAAATACTATTGTAAATATGCTATAAAATGTAAAATAAAAAGTAAGTTCAGCAAATATTATTAATTCGAGTCATTTGACTCTTAAGCTAACATAATCCCTTAACATTACTGATAAAACTTCTTTGCATAAACGGATGGTTGGTGGGGGGAAGAATACGGCTGAAGGGGGTACGCGAAAATATAAAGATTCATCAAGGGGTACGCGAGGGAATAAAGATTCGGAACCCCCTGTCTTAAATAGAAAGGCTCTCATAAAAAGATCAAGTAGAATAAGTTACCAAAAAAGTTAGTGAATTTGAAATAAAAGTAAATTGTCCATCCAACTTTTCCATAAGTGTTAAATGAACAGTATGAAACAGTGTAAAATGAAAGTTGTATTAGCCGATTTTCTCCCTTTAGTCTGCAATTGAGAATGTGTCTCGAATTTGAGTTAAATGTCCTTGACTGCCCTGCTTTTTTGTGTACTAGTAAATAGTTCATATTGTGAAAAAGATAAACAAGGTTTAAAATTTTAAAAAATGAATTCCTGAGCAATTCTTTTTCCCAATTTTTATTGCACATAGAATAGTTACTTTAATATCACCTGTAGTTATTGTTGTAAATTTCGTGCGGAGTGAATGAAATTGAAAAAGAATTATTCCGAAGAAATATTATTCGTCTGCTGACGTGTCAAAGCTAATAGCGCTAGAAACTTCCAACAGCGAAAATTATTTTTAACAATATCATGCACTACTCGCATTAACAATCAGGTTAAGGTAAGTAAGTAAATCAGGTATTAATTTCCCCAGCATAACATTGAACCCCTCTGACTTTTCGGTCCTCTTTATATATGTTTTTCAGTCGTTCCGTGCGAAAGAAAAATTTCAATCCTTCTGGGAAACTAATATCAGCAAGCCGTCGCCAGAAAAATAAAGAAAGAAAGAAGGAAATCGCCAACTTCGAGAAATATTACCAAATTTGGCCACAAAAATTAGTTGCCAAAAACAGTGCCATCTTGGCGACATTTCCATGTTAACCGATACTGTAGCAGGATTTTCGATTTAGCCTCAAGCCCTATCTCAATCAGAAGTTTTTATTTCCATCTTGATGTTTTACATTTTTAAGCATAGTGTGACATGCTTATCAAATTTAAGCAAACTATTTACAAGATTCGTAGCAGTTAGAGGATAAATCAGTCTGAAAGAACTAAAAGAAAATTATACAATTTATGCATATTTATTTCTACTTGTTTTTTTTAGGGGGGGGGGAGAAATTGTTTAAAATTATCTATTTATTGCTTCTGAATTTTTCATTATATTTATTTATCCCCTCTTCTGATTTTTTGGATTTTTCTATTGCCTCCTACCCTTAAATATTGTCCCAAATTGCGGATCCATGTTCTAAAGCGTCTCGGAATGAAGTCCAGAATAAAAGATCATTTTAAGTTAACTCCAGTCTCCTTCATGGATCACTTCCGCAGATATACAAAGCAGCGTTTATTTCATGTCACCATTTCTCGCTCCTTAAAATACAAATTACCTCGCTATTAGGATTTTTAGTGTTAACAAATGAGAATAACGCTTACAACTCCCTTTTTCACAAACACATCTCTTAAGATAAACTGCCGATTGTTCTGACAAAAGCACCGCGAAAGCCTCATTATCGTTTTTAGACATCTTTTATGATCAGATCCAGCAGCAAGCGAAGTCTTTAGAGCCTTCTCTGATTGATGATACCGTGCTGTCTAGTTTCGAAAATAATTAACATTCTTCAGCCTGTAACTGCACTGTTCCCAGTATGTATTTATTATTAGCAACTGGGTAATTCCAGCATGAGAAACTGGCGAATAATCTGTCCAATGGCACGCTAAATCGACTCAGCGATGCGCTAAATTTAGAAAGGTTGCAACAAACATACTGTCATCGGTGGTATCAATATTTTAACTCTTCCCACTGCCACGGATGTGAATCATTGGTCATTAGTTAAAAGTCTTGAAAAAGATGGAAGATTACCTAAGCCCAAAGATGACATGGAACAAGGTAAAAAGAGTCATGAAAGAAGAAAGAAATGATTTCTTCTTTCTGAGATTTCTGGATTTTATTCGTGTTTTGGTGTTTTCCGTGGAATGATAATATCAATGTGCCCCAAAATTTTTCAGTGTTCGCAATTTTGTCTTTTCATTAGTTTAGGAATCTTGTATTTCTCTTGATAATGACATCATTTTATTATTTGAAAACTGAAAAATTCATTTCTTTTACGACTACATGTGAAAAGGAATTGCAAATCTCTTTATTACATTTAGTATATTAGGGGTCATTTCGAGAAACTCATTCTAAATATCCAGGGAGTAATAATACATAAGGCTCATGTGTAATTTCAATATGATAATAAGAGTCTGTAAATTTAAATAAAAAAGTTTAAAAAACACGCTTTTATTATTGCACTAAACAGCAGATTTCTTTTAATTTCAATTAATTTCTACATTTTAATTTTTAGATCTATTGGCTATAAAAGTTGCTGCCAGGTGGCGCCACTAGTATGGAATCAAAATCTAATTTAATTAATTGATTTTTAAATTATTTAATTTAACTTTAGTTACTTTAACTTAATTGATAATTAAGTTCCGAAAATAGTAAAATAGTGCATTGTGATCAAAATACTCAAGTGTATAAAATTTCAGAACTCTAGCACATCAGAAACAAGTGAAAAACGGATTACAAACTTCCGTCTTTACAAACATGAAACAAATAAAATTAGAAATGAAAGTGTTTAAATAGCATTAAGAAGTTTGATGCATTTAGTATTATTTTGAGTTTATGACGTTTATTTTTAGAAATTTAACTTCAAAATGACTTTTATTTCAAAATCACTGTTGTCCTATGACTTCACAGAAAGAAGGTATAAATAGTGTTGATGTGATGGTGTAAGAAGCGGGTGAATTTAAATCTACCGCTGCTGTCCAGGACAGTGGTGGATTTCTGGATTTTATTCATATTTTGGTGTTTTCCGTGCAATTATAATATCAATGTGTCCCAAAATTTTTCAGTGTTAGGAATTTTGTCTTTTCATTAGTTTAGGAATTTTGTATTTCTCTTGATAATGACATCATTCTATTATTTGCAAACTGAAAATTTCATTTTTTTATGACTACAAGTAAAAAGGAACTGAAAATCTCTTTATTACATGCAGTATATTATGAGTCATTTTGATGCCAGTGAGACTCCCCGGGGTACTGCGAGTTCACGGATGAGAAGCCGCCGGATAAGTAAGCAGGTTGTCGCTTCCCCTGGGGGTATAGTAATGGTGGGCGTCGAGTTACCCCCCCCCCATCGGTGATAGTACGTACCGCCTTTGGGAGAGTCATAGCGTGGCCGGTGATGGCCATAGGGAATCCGGCTTCAGTACTCGAGTTATTGCAGAGCGGCCGTCATTCAGTGTCCCCAAGTGCTAAGGTTCTGTTAAGGTTGATAACAGTGAGTTTATATGTCTTTTTCAATATTTGTTTGATAAACAAATAGTGAAAATTTGATACAGTTAAAGTAAATCGCTTGTTAAAAAACAGAGTAAATCGTATCAACAAAGGGAAATTATCAAAATTTTTTTGGATAATAAATAAAGTTACTAAAGGTGCTTGACCAGCCCGTTCGGGGTTCGGTCCGCTGTTATTTGATCTGTACAAAGTAGTACTCAGACTACTCTGTACTGATCTAACTGGTGTAACAACCCTCGTGGTTATAGGCATAAAGAGTACAGAGTGACGTCATGCCCATTCATTCATTAAACACCCAGGAGAGCCGACTCAACCTTAAGGTTTTAGAATGCAAATTGACGCTCCGAGAGGAGAACCTTAGTTTAAAGGACAGCTTTCGCCTATTATAAGTAGTCCAGCCAGCGAAGGGTTTGAAAAAAAACATTAAATCATAGAATTTTGAAAATTGGTGCACATGTTCGTGAGGGGCTACTGATGAACATACTGAAAGCCTCCGGTCCTGAGGAGGGAGCTCGTGGCGCCATCTTGGATTTCATCCCTCTTTTTATTTTTCCTGAATAATTCGAAAACTATTCATTTTTGAAATAATGATTGATTTAACAAATTAAAGAGCATAAAATTCCCTACAAATACATACTTTTATTTTTCTTACAGCTTTAATAGTTTCCCAGATAATGGAACACAAAGATTGCAGCCATCTTGGATTCCCCTTTTTTTAGTTTTTCTTGAATATCTCGAAAACTGTTCATTATTCAAATTGCATGTTATTTAACAAATAAAAGAGCCAACCAATCCCTACAAATACATGCTTTGATTTTTCTGCAAGCTTTAATAGTTTTCTAGATAATGGGTTTCAAAGTTTACCACCATCTTGGATTTCATCCCCCTTTTTTGGTTTCTCTTGAATATTTCGAAATATATTTAATTTTCAAATTGTTTGTAATAAGCAAATTAAAGAGTATAAAATTCCCTACAAACTCACTCTTTTATTTTTGTTTTAATTTTAATAGTTTCCGAGATAATGAATTTCCGAATTTGCCACAATCTTGGATTTTATCCCCCCTTTTTAGTTTTTCTTAAATATGCCAGAAACTATTCAAGTTAGAAAAAAATAAAAGCATGCATTTGTTGGGAATTTTTACGGTCATTAATTTGTTGTATTACATATAATTTTAAAATCAAATAGTTTTCGAGATATTCAAGAAAAACTGAAAAAAGGGAGATAAAATTCTAGATGGCGGCAAATTTTGAGATCCTTTATCTCAGAAACTATTAAAACTAGAAGAAATATAAAAGCAATCATTTATAGGAAATTTTACGATAATTAATTTTTTGTATTACATGTAATTTGAATACTGAATAGTTTTCGAGATACTCAGGAAAAACTAAAAAAGGAGGGATGAAATCCGAGATGGCGGCGTGAGCTCTCCGCCAGGACTGGGAACTTTTAGTATATTCATCATAAGCCACTCACGAACACGTGTACCAATTCTCAAAACTATATGATTTTTTTTTTCACTCCCATTTTGGACCTTCGTTGACTGGACTAAAGAGCAACATCTTCAATTACCGCTGTAACAAACTGTCTTTCTTCTGCCTCCAAGGCAAATATCCAGCGATCTCATTCCATCAAATTTCTCGATCATCTGTCGCAATCCTGCATGGATTTATTGGATCTCTTCTAAGTTATTTCAAATCAGAAAATCTCCGCATAGCTTCCAGTGTGGAATCCCCATTTTGATCAGACAGCTTCACCATCAAAGCGCGATCTTATCAATTTTACCGTCATTTTCCATGGAAAAGGCAAGGCAATGAAAACAGCTTTATCGTGACTTTTTAAATACCACCTTTTAATTGTGTGTGAACAGATAATGCCAAGTGGTTGCTAAAATCAACAAGTATGTTAAAATTTCACCATGATACGTCCTTTCTTGCCAATGTTAATAACTACATATTGAGGGGCAGATATAAGTCTTTCCTATCCCCTCTTAAGAAACGATTCAAATTTCAAAATTTTCTGATGTCCAGTTACGGCATATGCTGATTTGAGTTGGTTAACTTTACTTATGTACACATTCAAATTCTCAAAAACTTTCCTTTTGAGGTAAAGTTTTCGAAACAACATCAAAAAAATACTGTGGGGTTGCCATTCTATTTCTATTACTTTTTCATAAATGATCGTGCCAAACGATTTTTTTTAATTTCTTTTTAAAAATATTATAATTTTACGAAATGTTTATTATCATTATTAATATTATTTACAAATATCGTAATGTCTTGTCTTAAACCTGAGGGTGTGTCTCCCCTAAACTTTCTCGGATACTTCCCGAAAAGGGGTGTTATTTTCCTTTTACCCTCGCGCGGATAAAAAATGCGAACCTTCTGTAACTCAGAATGCCATGGCTATCCACCACTTTCCCTTAGCTCACGCCGAGGTCACTAATATCGCCAAGCGCTCGCCAAGATGCAAAATGGCCATGTGTCATAGTAAGAAAATTAAATATGCAATTTGAATTTACCAAATTTCATTTATCTAAGTCATTGCGTTAAGGAGTTAACGTGTTCACTAGCATGCGATTATACCGAATGACAGACAGTCAACCCTTTCACGGATTTCGTCCAAAATTTTATGCGTACCTACATTCATGATGATAACACTGTGCACCAACTTTTATCCATCTAGCTGTTTAACTTTTTGACTTATCGTGTTCACAAGAACGCGGACAAACGGCCAGATAGACTTTCCATCAACGGATTTTGTCCGAAATTTGATAGAAAGCTACAAATTACATGTAAAGATCACATACCAAATTTCATCCCTCGAACTTGAATCGTTTTCGAGTTATCGTGTCCACAGACACACAGCCAGTCGTATAACGCCACCCGTGCCCCGATTCCTATAACCTCTTGGGTTATCTTACCGGTTATAGACAGACAATTCTAAAATTGTGTTTGTCGAACTCAGGGAGGTCTAAAACTTGGAGATTCATCAAAATCTCGAGTTCAAATTTTTGGCGATTACAATACTTTCTCTTTGTATACTTCGTATACGAGAAAGTAACCAGCGGGAGTGATCTCCCCTAAACTTTCTCGTATACTTCCCAAAAAGGTGTCGTTTTCCCTCTAACTAGGGTTGCCATACGTCCCGTATATACGGGACTGTCACCGTATTTCACTACTCAGTTCCGTATTAATATTTGTCCCTCTTTCTTCATTTCTTTCTTACGTCATTAAACTTTAAAATGACCTGTTCTCAATTTTATAATTATGTGGAGAAGAAAATGATATAATTAAGAAAGTAAAATCAGCTTTAAAGTATGACTGGGTGAAAAAGCATTAACCTCGCATCTTTTTTTTTATTATTCTATGTGATCATTTCATAAGATTGCTAAAACTTTATTGATTTTTTTTATCAGAGTAAAATAACCTACTAAAATAAGCTATTACGTACCCACTTTTTACTTTCTCGTATACGAAGTATACAAAGAGAAAGTATTGCAATCGTCAAAAAATTCGAACTCGAGATTTTGACGAATCTCCATGTTTTAGACCTTCCTTAGTCAGAAAAACACAGTTTTGGAATTATGTATCTCTGTGTGTCTATCTGTGGATAACTCGAAAACTATTAGAGCTAGGGTGTGAAATTTAGTATGTGATCTTTGCACATAATTTGTAGGTTTCTATCAAATTTTGGACAAAATCCTTCTACGGGAAGTCTATCTTTCCGCTTTCATGTGAACACTATAACTCAAAAACTTGAATAGCTAGATGGATGAAATTTGGCACACAGTTTTATCATCATGAATGTATGAGTCCGAAAAACACAATTTTGGAATTATGTCTTTCTGTCTGTGAACACGATAACTCGAAAACTATTAGAGCTACGGGGATGAAATTTGGCATGTGGTCTTTAATCATAATTTGTAGGTTTCTAGCAAATTTTGGACAAAATCCGTCAAAAGGAAGTCTGTCTGTCTGTATCCGAAGTCATGTGAACACTATAATTCAAAAACTTGAATAGCTAGATGGATAAAATTTGGTACACAGTTTTATCGTCATGAATGTAGGTCCGTATCAAATTTTGGGCCAAATCCATCAAAGGGTTGACTGTCTGTCGGTCTGTATAGTCGCATACTTGTAAAAATAATATCTCCTAAACCCTTTGGTTTAGATAAATAAAAATTGTTATGACGTTTGCTAATATTAATTATAGATCTGTGGTTTCGTTTCAATCCGTTGAAAAAAAGTTGTTTAAATTGCATATTTGGTTCAAAATGCACATTCGACTCTGCGTTGGCGAGCGTTTCGCTTATTTTACTCAAGTTAGTATAGTTGGCTTTTGACCTTGGCGGTCTACGAAATTGTAGCTTAGAAAGCGCTTAGTTTCTTCCCATTTGGTTCTTTTTTCTCCCTTTTGGCGAATTCTGATCCTGCTTGGATTATTTTTTTAAAGTTTTGTCGTTTCAACGTGTGCTGTACAAAACTTGTTGCGTTCTGGGAATAGAGCAGATTCGAAAATTTTATCCGAGCGAGTTTGCGGGGAACTGACTTAATTTCGCTTTTTTTTTTTTTTTTATCTCCACTGCGATAGGGGTTTTAGCTTATTTTTTGTCCCTACATGTGTTAGGAGTATACGAGAAAGCTTAGGGGAGACCACTCCCGCTGGTTTCATGTTTTATTTATTTAGCACCTAAACGTCCCGTATCAATGCTAAGCAATTATGGCAACCCTTTCTCTCCCGCGTGGATAAAAAATTTGAATATACTGTAACCCAGAATGCATTGATTATCCACGAGTTTCTTCTGACGCGCGCCTAAGTCGAAAGGAGGGTATTAGTAGCAGCTCGTGGATTCGAAGGTCGCGAGCAGAGAAAATACGCAATTTGGCCTTGTTAGATAAAGAAAATCTAATATGCAATTTGAAAGCCTTGTTTTTAAACGATTGAAGTGAAAATTGGACACAGATATACTATTAGGGTTAGAAGATCACATACCAAATTTTATTTATTTAAGTGGTTAAATTTAGGAGTTATCGTGTTCAGAAGCTTGCGACTATACAGACAGACAGACAGTCAACGTGCCGACGGATTTGGTCCAAAATTTGACACGATCCTACATTCTTTACGATAAAACTGTGTACCAAATTTTATCCATCTAGCTATTCAAGTTTTTGAGTTATAGTGTTCACGTGAACGCGGACAGACAGACAAACACACTTTCCTTAGACGGATTTTGTCCAAAATTTAATAGAAACCTACAAATTATGTGTAAAGATCACATACCAAATTTCATTCCTGTAACTCTAATAGTTTTCGAGTTATCGTGTTCACAGACAGACAGACATACAGACATAATTCTAAAATTGTGTTTCTCGGACTCAGGGAGGTCTAAAACGTGGATATTCGTCAAATCTCGAGTTCGGATTTTATGACGATTACAATACTTTCTCTTTGTATACTTCGTATACAAGAAAGTAGAAATGAAACCCATTCAAGGTGTCTTGTCTCTCAAAATGAAACCCATTCAAGACATTTTGTCTCGCAAAATGAAACCCATTCAAGACATTTTGTCTCGCAAAATGAAACCCATTCTACTTTAATACGATGCTCGATAACCTATTATCTAAAATCGAGGCATCTTCGTCGCTTCGTTTTTTACCCGCTCCCCTATCTGGAAAGATTTCCATCCAGCACATGGCTACTGTTATGATTCGATAAGTGTATTTACCTGCGGTTCTCTCGACACACAATCGCCGGGTCGTGAGAAAAAGACCTGCATCGGAATGAAAGAGATAACGGCGACAAAGAATCTTTATTCCGATTGAATGACAATCCGCAGGAATTCAGGGGAAAATTAAGCCGATACTTCCGTCGGTCCGCTAGGCGTGCCCGAAGGATTACGGTGATGAAAACTGTGGTGGACTAATTAATTTGATACATCGATGGATTATTTAATTATCAAGAACTGGACACATACCACAACTTTTCTGCCCAATTGCAGACTTATAAAAGGATTACGCATTGACGGGTGAGTGTTGAAAAATGTGTTCTTTAGAAATTTTCTTGCTTTTAGTGATATGAATTATGTTTCCTCTATCAACATAGAAATAATTTTAACCCTTAAAGGCCCAGTGTTGCCTTTAAGCAACATACACAATTTTGTCTTCTAAAATCTTTCGAATAAGACTTAAGCTTCTTGTGCCTGTTGTTGCCAACAGAATACATACTGAAATTTTTATAAAATCAATTTTCAACATATTATATATAGTCTGAGTGCTGATAAAGAAATAAAAATAAATTGATGTTTCTACTTCAGGTTGTATCTTTCTAGCTTTGTTTGTACGCTTCAGAATACCATATTTTATTCTACAATATTGAAGGAAATTCCTTATCCATATTATTATTTATTAAAATTCTGTTTGAAATTATAGAATTTTATCAAGGAGATTTTTTTCCGAATAAATCCCAGTCTTGTCGATGTGTTCAAACTATTTTTTATCTGTAAACCATACTTAAAACAAAATAGGATTTTTTAAAAGTATTTTCCAATGTTTCATTCAAGAAATGAAAGTTAAAAATATTTTAAAATCATTTAAAAAAATCAGGCATTTCAGGGTTAAGTTCAAGAAATACACGCCACGAGCGCATGCACTGCGTATCCTTCAGGAGCAACAAAGAAAATTTCGTCATAGCACAGTGTAATAGTATATGCTGTTAGGTGTTAAATGATATCCGCGCTGAAGTTTCTCACGTAACAGTTACATGAATTGATCATTTATGCTAACGAAGCAAGATTATTCTCATTTTTAAATAATAAACAGTTTTTAAAAGCACACTTTTGTCACTGTACAGTAGGTTGACAATTTAATGTGGACACTTAAAATTTTTTTTTTTGAATATCTCCCGAAAATCTGCATGGATTTTCTTATAATTTCGAACATGTAAATATTAGGCTTGAACTCACATTTTACAATGAAGATTTGGTCACGAGAGCATTTAGGGGTCCTACCAAAAAGTGACGAAGACAAAAAAAAAAAAAAAATACCGACTCATCCCGTTTCAAAGAAAGCTGATAACGTGATGAACATCAATGGTTATGTTTGATTTACATAATATTTACTTGCAATTTCGTAAATTTTTCATAAGTATTCGGAAATATATTAAGGTTTTTTTTTTTTTTAAAAATCCCAAATTTTTCCTCATGCTTTTTGCTTATGACATGCAGAGTTTCCCACTAAATTTTAAGAAACTTGCAGAATACTTGACAATATGTAAAAGAAGCATCGTATTAAAATTTGAATTAAAAAATTTGAATATTACGGGAAATATGAGCATTTGTAGTAAATACTTTTTTAATGCGCATGTTCGAAATGTAGCGTAAATTTTTTTTTCTTAACTTCAGAGCCAGATATATTGGGCAACTTATATAAATATTCCAGTTCAATACTATTAGTATTCAGAAAGATATCGGTATTGCACCGTAGTGAATTTCGGTACACTCTAAGAGAGGCTTAATAATGAGAGTTCTTGCAAAAATTGATATTTTTAAGCTTGAATCTTCGAACATTAATATTGAATTTTATGAAAGTTGAATATCCTAAATACTCATGTATACTTATAAGTTAAATGCATAATTTAAATTACAGTTCGACATTCTTCGACAGTTTTGCATTCTTCATGATCAAAATTGTTTCTCAAATTTACTACCAAGTGGCGCCATTCGTCTGGATTCAAAAGTTAGGTTAGTTCATCGATTAAGTAATAATCAAGTTTTGAAAATATTAATATATTGAACTGTCATCGAGTACGCATTAGTATACAAAATTTCAAGACTTTAGTAGATCAGGAAGTGAGTGAAAAATCGATTACAAAAATTCCACCTTTGCAAACATGAAATAAGTCAAGTTAAGTAAAAGTGTTTAAAAGCCATCTTTATTTGAATAATTGATTTATAGCAAGAGAAGGAACGATAAATTTTAATAACGCTTAATATAAGCAGGAGGTGTTTTCTTAATGCGAATGTTTTATTGAAATTATTAAAAAATAAATAAATAAAGCCTAATAAAACAGCTTGAGGAAAAGAGGGAGGGAAGGAAAGAAGAGATTGAAAGGTTGCGAATTTGAACCTATGATAAATTTTAACCTATGAACCTATGGCGTATTTCCTATGATAAGGGATAGGCTTCTACAGTGCCGACCTTGTGTTGGGCACTACGAAAAATAATCTTTGTGCATTGCGAAAAAAAAAACCAAAAATCTTTCAAAATGCTGGCTTAAAATGAGTCAATAAGCCAATAGGATATTTTATGAGAGAGATATTTCAAAATTTGAACTTTAAATCTTACTCTTTATTTAATTCTTTTATATTTTAGAAAATTCGAACTATTTTTCAAAGAAAATTGAATCAAAAAATGCTCTTTTCAATATTATTCTGAAATATTGTTTGCAAACTATTAATCATACAAAAACCTTCCCTGAAGATCTCGTTTGAAACCATATACAGTACCTCAGAGCAGAACAAGTGCACTTAAATTCTTGTATTAGTAGAGGAAAAGGTGTAAATATGGGCCCCCTCTTTTGTTTTTGACTTAAAGTTACATTCACTTTGAAAAATTCTGAATTTTTGACCTTCAATGACAACTATTACAAGTTTACTAAATGATAGGAGGCAAAACAATGATTAATACCAATTATTTCAATTCGAAAACGAAGATTTACATAAAGCTTTTAAAAAAGCACCAGAAAAAATGGGGTGCAAATATGGTCCCTCTCCAAAAGAGTCGCAAAAATTCGTTTAAAATCTTTTAAAACAGGATAAACAATACAAAATAGTAGAGAATTTGTTTATTACAGAAAAATATTATTTACAGAAATCGCAAACGTAACTGGCTGTTTCAGCCCCGGCACAATCTAAGTGTGCCAACATTTGGCACATAACACATTTAACCCACACTTCCCCGCGAGTGTCTTCAGAGAACTTTCCATCAGAAGATATGCAAGTTGCCTTCCTCGAGTCTGGTTTATCCCCATCGTTGATATCCAGGTTGATATCATCATCGCTGTCCACAAGGGGAGGATCATAGTAGTCTGATGAGTCCGATGATGAATCGTATCGTTTCGTGGGTCGAATTTTCTTTTTTTTGAAGGCCCTTGGTCTTCTCACCCCTGACCCTGGTCGGTTTCTTACCCCGGGAACACTCAGGAACGTCTTCTTGGGAGCACTTTTCTCAAGAGACTTGGTCAACTGATCCTTGTATGGTGATCCAGTGATGAGGCTGGACCTTGTTGCTTTGCGTCCACGAGTAGTGGTTCTCTTCTTAATGTTTGGGACAGGAGATATGTCGAACGGAGAAACTGTATTTGAAGTTCCCGGGGAACATTTCGGTGTTTCAGCAGCCTCATCAATTGGCATTGAAAGGGTGCCCATATTTACACCAACCAAACCTAAGAAAGATGGCCGCTATCACATGTAACCAAAACGCGTGTGTGACTAAAGGAGTGCTTCTAAAAGTAGCTTAGGATCTCTGCTTTCCGGATATCACTGTAAAATTATTTTAAACTAACCATTAGAACATGAAAAGAAAACGATTTCACATACCAGTCAAAAGTTTGCAGTCCAGAACAACACCAATTCGCTCAATAACTCACACTGCATCCACACTACTTGAAAGAATGGTTCCAACTGTCCTCTGCTATCTTATATCAACAAGTATCGCCATCTACAGTCCTGGAGGCCAGTCTTCAGCACCTCCCATAGCCACTTTGGGAGGGGTGCCCATATATACACCAGTGCCCGTTTTTACACCAGTTCCTCTATACATAGGAATTACATACAAGAAATAACAGAATCCTGAAAATTTCATCAAAATCTCAGGAAGAAAGTCAATGATGTTACAGGATTTTTTTAAAAAAATAATCCCAAGAGGAAATCCAGCTCTTCAGTCTCAATGTAATGAGCCACTATAAAGACTAAAACTGGGACATTTTTAATGCCTTTTTTAAAAGATACCTTTAGGTATTTTTTTAAAAAAATAAAGTCAGAAAATAAAATTTTGGCACTAAACGCGGCGTAAAATTGCTTAAAACAGAGTTTTTAAAAGTGATGTTTATCACTTCCAATCTCGTTTGAAACCATATACAGAACAAGTGCATTTAAATTCTTGTATTGGTATACATAGGAATTACATGCAAGAAATAACAGCCATATTAATGGCATTATTTTATGGTAATTATTTTACTGAAACGGCAGCAGTGAAGAGTAATGCATTTCTTAACAGGTTACAGAGACCAGATTACAGACCGGTCGTATTTTATTACCGTGAAATAGATCTTTACGCAGGTATAAGCTTGCGTGATTTGAACTATTTAGATTTTACATTATGTAAATATGCAGCAGTTATTTACACTGTCGATACCTTTGAAAACTTTCTCTTTCTTTATTTACTTTTCATCTTGCTGAATTTTGTTTTCGAACGAATGTAGATGTTTGTGCTTAATTTAAAGAGCAAATTTAATGCTGTGTTTAGTATGAAAAGCACCGTTAAGAAATTTTAGTACCAAAAAATAGGGCTTTTAATCATAATTCCTCCCCCGATTCACATGTGTTCTTCCTTACATTGGCGAATTATATTCAAGTTAGTTATTTTTATTAGACAGATAATTTTCACACATATTTTTGTCCATCTACAGTGCATACTGTGTAAAATCTATTTATACAAGCTTATCGGGAGTAAATTTATTTCTTAACTTATATATAATTTAAATGAGAGTTTACTTATCTCTAAAGGCAATGATGAGACGACTCGCTGTCTGGCATTCAAAGCGTTTCATTTTCTTGCTGACATTGAGGTGATGTTGGACATAGGATACCATGCCCTTATTAAGCATTACAAACTCATCATATCACTTATATGATAGTTGGGCCTCAATTTGCAGGTGCTTACCCCTCGTCTCACTATAGGTGAATCTGTCTCTTTTTGAAACAGACCACTTGAGACCTGTACTTGAAAATTCTCTAATCGTGCCCTGTGTTCAGGAAAAGTTGGCACCTTACGTTAGAGTGTCGCAGAGTGAACATGAGTTCCCTTCTTTAATCTCCTTAGGTGTGTACCTGTCTCAATGATACCAGCCGCTTGAGATTTTACTTACGAGTCCAACTGTGTCCTAAATAATGGGTGACACCTTACGCTGCACTGTAAAAAATATCCGTTTTTTTCCCGGGCTTTTTCCGTATATTTGACAGTTTAAAGCTGTTTTGTTGACAAAACGGTTTTTCCCCGTTTTCCGCTGCAGCCATAAACGGTTTAAAACCGTCAGTTCAAATTCTATTTTTCGTCATATGGTATTGCTTTCCGTATGATAACTTTCCCTTTTCTTAAATGTAATTTTATTGCATTCATTTCATGTTTTTAATAGGGTTCCATCTCCGCTATTGTTTACACATGTTGCAGTAACCTGTTGTCACTCATGAAAGCTAACCTTAAAACACGTGTTCTGGCAATAGTTGATTTTTACACCACTAGGTGGCGCCACTAGAGCTATAGTGACTTTAAAACTCAAATAGATTATTTTTACCTCATTTTCTGAAGTCTCCGGTGGTCTAGTGGTTAGAGCGGCTGCCTTTTGTTTCTATGAACGCGGTTTCGATCCCCGGCTCGGAGGAGTTCGAAGTTTTGTCACCATCTTGCATCGAAATCGTCCAAGTAAGTTCAATTAAGAATTATATTAATTAAACTAATTGAAATTAATAATTAAGCCTTTATTAATTAATATTCCTAATCGATAATACACATCAGCACGTTTCAACTCAACTCGAACAGAAGAAGAAAACAACTCAACTCAGTCGATGACGTCACTTACTTCGATGATTTAATTTTTAACGAGAAAACTTGGTCTCATACGGTAAAAAACCGTTGTGACTACGGATTTACTTCGTAACTTTTACGGAAAAAACTTGTCCCTGCACGGTAAAAAACCGTTGTGCCTACGGATTTACTTCGTAACTTTTACGATTTTGCACAACCAACCCAGCTGCCGGTTTAAAACCGTAAATTTTACGGGATTTTTTTTACACTGTGGAGCGTCGCTGAGATTACTGACTTTCTAGCTTAAAGCAAGAAATCAACTTACAAGATAGGTTAAAGATTGAAGGAGGTCCTCCCCCTAACGTCCAGGCCCTCACAGGGTTCAATGGACCGACCTCTCTTACTTTCTTGAGGGGAAGTTCGCAACACATACTGAGTAAGAGTAAATTCATAGTGTAATTTCGTTTCGTTGGCCTTGGGTATTAGAAATATTGCAAATATTGAAATAGGTAAATATTAATTTACGAATCACCTTAAAACTATTGAAAATAGGACGATGATATTAGAATTACTTTCATATCTTTCAAAAAATTGTATTTGTCAAGGTAATTTGTTTTCTTGGGGAGATTTTTTGTTCGTCCTTGTATGCGTATCTGTACGCCTTTATAATATGTGTGTATTTTCATACGCGTGTTAACCTTAGCAAACGCCTTTTTACGTTTTTCATGCTCAGTTCAAAAGCAGATAGCTCGTATTTATATGTATATTTTCTTAAACAACCACGCATAAAGTGTCCTTAAGATTTCAAAGGTATAATTAAATACAGAAAAGATCGATTCATTTCCTCTAAAAGCTAAGATTTTTAACCTGATAGCTAAAAGTTCAAAATAATTGGGCGCTCAGAGGGTTTTAATAAACAAAAGAGGTGCACAATGGGGCACATTTTGAAATTAACTTTTGCATCTTTGTTCCGTTTTAACCAAATGGTTTATACACGATAGTATGTATGTCACTGAATTCAAACAAAAAACAGACAAAATTCAAACATCGACAATTAAAAAAAATATTATCTTATGTTTTCGTAAATATGAAAAAGAAAAGAAAAAAAAGAATGCATTAGATTTCTGAAATTTGGGGGAATTGAAACATTTTTTAAATAATCATCTATAAATTTAAAATAATATGGTAAAACCTTCAGACAATTTGCCAGCCCCAACCACTAGACGGATTTCGATAATTTTTATTTCATATGAAAGCTTATGACGTCTAGATATGCCATCAAGGGTCGCCTGCTCCCCCCCCCAATTTCGAACGAAATCGCAAACATATAAGGAGAATGTATGGTGGAGAAATGTTTTTTCGATTTCGTTCGAAAATGGGGGTGGTGGTAGGGCGACGACCCTTGATGACATATCTAGACGTCGTAAGCTTTCATATGAAATAATGATTATCGAAATCCGTCTAGTGGTTGGGGCTGTCGAACTGTCTGAAGGTTTTTACATATTATTTTAAATATGTCGATCCCAACAATTCCATCAAAATGACTTGTCAAAAATATCGTAAAACACTTATTGTAGGTAATGGAAACTGTTTATTTAGGGCAATATCATTCTGTATTTATGGATCTGAAGACTTTCATGCCGAAATTCGTAAGAAAGTTATACAAAACATTACAACTAGATGAGGTTTCTTGAAAGATTTTACAAGTTTAAAGGAATCTGTTGTCTACAAAGAATATGAGATCTACTATGGTTTTATGGTCTGTTCCACTGATCTTCATGCAGTATTTAAAACTGAAAAAAGTAATGACTGAGAGCCTCGAAGCAGCGAGGTGGCAGGGGCAGTGCTGAGTAAAGTGGGTGCTGGCCGCGAACCCGCCCAGAGGACGGCGAGAGCGGCTAGTTATTATTATTATTAATTTGTGGAGCTGACCAAACCCTTGTTAAATAAACAAAAGATTCTTGTATTTATAAGATAAGAAATTGCCTATATTAAGTTGCCCTGTTAAAGATAAAACAAATAAAGGCTATCCTCTTAAAACAAAGAAAAGCATTGCAATTGTAGATATGCGTTATGTAGATATGCTTATTTATGTAGAAAATGCTTAAAATTTAAGAGAATTCTGCATTATTTTTTTATAAAATGATACATACTATGCATATTTAATATAAGACAATATTTTTTATGTGAAAAGTTACATGGCAAAATTAGAAGGCTTCGAAAATTGCTTATAATTTGATCTGTTTGAAATAATGCGCAGAAATATATGACATTTGAAAATGATGATCATCATAATGCGCACAATTCATGGGGTTTTTTAAAGGAGAGCACGAACTCTACGGTCCAAAATCTCCGAAACCTAATAATTATTCTAGATAGCCTTTGCTAAGAAAGTTGATGTAAGCCTAGATATTTATTGTGCCTGAAAGCAAATGGTTGTTAACTTGCAAGGGAAATTTTTATTAGGTATTTTTCCGATTAAATCTCTCATTCACACTCACTTTCATGCTGCATACATTCAATCCTTCACCATCCTTTCATTCCACCAGCATAATTACATAAAACTGGAAAAAGCTTCGAAATTCGATGGAAGATTTTGAAAAGTAGTTTCTGCAATTAGTGACTTGGAGAATAACTCATAAAAATGAGAAGTAGAATACATATTTATTAAAAAAAACTGAAGCAATGCAATCTCAGAAATCCGGAGAAAAAACTTGTTTCTATTAGGGTTAGACTCTAGCAACCCTATTTTAATCAATATAAAAATTGTGAGTTGTTATCGTTGTGAGAATATGTTCTTGCGACAATATATATTTCTATAGGTAAACAAAACATACACGAGAAAACTGTTAAATGATAAATTAAAAGGTACATACGTTGAGTTCATACGTTTTCTTGATAATTTTAGTAAAATGGCTTAATCAAGATAATTTTCGCAGTTATTTTTAGTTATTAACCTCTAGATTACGGACTAGAGGAAAAGAAAACCTCTCATTACAGAAATTTTGAAAAAGAAACAAAAGAATGCTATCCTCTTATTGAAAATCGTTTGAAGAAAAGATCTGTCCTCCGTTCCTACTGCCTGTGGTGCTGTCCATTCTTATCTACTTTCATTTACAATGAAAGTATCAATCATACATGAGGATGTAATATAGATCAGGGAAGTAAATGAATTTACAGAGCAATTAGAGACCCCGCAGATTTAGCTACGCGGTTACAGTGAAACCAAAACGATTTAGTGTTACAACAGTAGCATGCAGAGGAAAAAAACCCAGCTGGTATTGCATCTGTACCACTCACAGGAAAATGTTATGTAGAGGAAAAAAATGGGTTGGTGCAACATCTGTACTGCAAGTAAGAAAAAGACTAACACGGAAATTGTTACGTAGAGGTAAAAAAATCTGTTGGCTCAGCATCCGCACCTCCCATTAGGAAAAGACTAATACTGGAAAATGATATGGAAAAGGAAAAATTCTGATGGTACAATGTCTGTACTACCCGTAAAGAAGAGACTAACTCTGGAAAATGGGACAAAGGGAAGTTACTGACAACACTTTCCTGACCTTAAAGTTATACAGTTTATGCCCAGTGTAGTGTCGGGACTGTAGATTAGGACACCCTTCTTGCTATGAATAAATTTATAGCATGAATTAGGACACCCTGCTTGATATGAA
>BGPR01020005.1:0-28423 GCA_013235015.1 Araneus ventricosus
TTTGACCGATCCGGTCAAACATTTGATATAAATCTACGATTTTGGTGTCATAGATTCATGGCATGATTTGGTTTGATCCATAGATAAAATGCATCCATCTATGGATTCACATCCATCCTATGGTTTTTTGAAGTATCGCGTTCACATGCACAAGAATAGACAGTACACCCTTTGACTAGTTTAGTCCAAAACTTGATAGGATCTATAATTCTGGTGATAAAAGCATACCAAATTTCATCCGTCTAGCTCTTTGTGTTCTTAAGTTATCATGTTCGCATGCACAAAGACGGAGATACATTGATACTTCCCGCAGACGTGTTTCTTCAAAACTTTGATAGAAATCTATAATTTTGGTATGTAGGCTGTATACCAAATTTCATCCATCTATCTTGTTTCATTCTGAAACTATCGTGTTCACTAGCAGACGGACATACATACATAATTCCATTTTTGTTAAAGGGACAGCGAGGTCTAAAAACAGGAGTTTCATCAAATTCTTGAACTCTAATTTTTTGACGATTACAATACTTTTTCTTTCTAGACTTCGCATACGAAAAAGTAAAAATGTGTATGGTACAACTTATTAACTATTTAAATTCCTTATTTTTCACTTATTTTCCTGCTTAAATAAAAACATGCGCCTATGAAAAAGTTGATCATTTTTAATTATATTTGCAGCTAGCATTTTGGCTTTGTCCAAAGTTTACTTAGATTAGTTCAATTTTAATATTGTCCCTTTTTGAAGCTACACGAGGGATATTTTAGAATGGACCTCGTCATTTTGTACCGCATTCATACTAAGGGGACGACGCCTGAACCGGCGACCCCTTTCGAACTTTCTTTGCCGCATCGACCGGAGATAGTTTGACTCACGACAGATTTAACGTACACCAGCTCTACATACACGGTGGAATCGGGCCTCCTACTCACGACCCTCAGGTCTCGAATCCGAGAATGTACAAAAGGATATGCCACATTTAAGATGAAATCTTTATTTCTGAATAAAAATAAATATATTTTTTTCAGTAACATTATAAATTTTTTGACGATTCCTAAAGTCCCTCTATACAGAGAATGATTTTATTACTATATATCTACCAATTTCAATTTTTTTTTCTAACAGGAGGAAAAAAACCACGTAAATCTGTCTGTTGTCCAATATTAAAGCGTACTGCTCATTACTGTAATTCAATTTTTCTCTTAGTTTCTCAGTCGGAATCTGAGGTTCGGTTAATCTCCAACTTAAAAGCAATTTAATGGTTGTGACTTAATATAGTAAACAAAAAAAAGTGAGCGTGAACAACGGAAATTTTAAAATGAAATAAAAATAAATCCGTCCTGCAGTCTCCGTCGAGGGCCAACTCCATTTATCTTCTGCCCCGTTGGGCTTGGTAGATATGTTTTTGTGTGAGTTTTTATTCTTTTTAGTGTAAGTTTTCGCTTATATCTCTTGACCCCAGAGTCAGCTTGATTGTAAATTAAATTAGTCCTTTCATTATTTATCAAACGAGTTTTAATGTATACCCGTAAATACCACCCATGTTCTGGCGATGTTTGTAAGCCTTTCGATGATAAATAAATTATGCCCATTTTTCTTTAAAAGTTGGAAAGTACAGGAATTTTATTAAAGGGGAGGGCTGAGTGCCTGTTGCTCTACCCCAGGGCTAGAACCTTGATTCTCTCCACGGCAACCTCGAAGATCTGACACCCTCTCGTTTAGGCGGGTCGTCGTGGGATAGGTTAAGAGTAATAGCCAACTCCATGCAGGGATTCGAACTGGTGATTCTTCCTGTGAGGGCCCTGACTTTCTTCGAAAAATTGACCTTTCGTGAGCCGAAAATCCCATAAAATCCAGAAGTTCGAACCTCTGCAGTCCGAATTCCTTTTAATTTCATTTTAAAATTTACGGTGTTCACTTCTTTTAGTTGTTGTTATTGGTATTTTGGATGCAGCGGCATTTTGCGAGCTCCAAAAAACAATGTTCTTTAATAGTTCAATGTCCCGTTTAATAGAAATATTACATATTTTTAATTGTTTTAATGGATTTTTAATGGACTTATTGAATATCTATTTAATATAACAAATATAGTCAGAGCCAATTCGAGTTGATAATATGGTAAGACCTATGGGATGTATCATTACACTCAATCAAAAAATCTTAAATGTGAACTGAATATAAATAAAATTAAATGCATATTTGAAGAAAATTTTTAACACACTAGTTATCCATATTCCGATTAAAGAAACTTTATATTTAAAATGAAAGTTTGTTTTATGTAATGGAATTCTTTTTTACAAACATGAAGCTCATAGAAACACGCAAAACGCGTTCACTGGTGGTTCAGCCATTCAAAATTATTCGCTTACTTTCAACCACACAATTATGCAAAGCTTATATTTCACATACTGTTAGTCGGAGGGCGCCATATGTTGATCCAGGAGAAGCGTCTCGGCTGTCATTAGCACTCACCCAGTTTAGAGTTTGTCTTAAGAGCGGATCGTGAAGGGGACAACTTTTACTGATTCTTTTACCAGTTTAATAAATTTTTACCCTTACTAATTGGCTTTAATAGAGATCGATTATTAGAATATCATAATTTATTATGGGTTCCCCTCTTAGATTGTTCTTTTGTGGTTATTTTAAACTATTTAATTGATTATTTTCCTTGTGAATAAAGCTTATATATTGAGTTATAAAAAAAAAGAGATGATGGGGCAAGTTTACACGCAGCACATAGGGCAAATTTACACACTGTGTAACTGTGTGTAAAACACGTTATCCTCCCACTGGTGTGAGATAGAAGTGGGAGAGAGAGTGGCAATTGAGGTGTCATCCTCGTGATCTGATTCAAATTTACGAGGTCCTTCCCAAATAGTCCTCGTGCAGCTTCAAAACGGAATATTAACCCAACTAAACTAATCTAAACCCACCAAACTGCACCAAGGACGAGCAAATTTCTTGCATAAATCACTCGAAAATTAAACCAGGTTCTTCTCTCCGTACTTTGGAAGTAGCTTGGCTTGGTGTAAGAATGTTTTAAATTTAACGCTTCAGACATTTTTTAAATCGTTATCTAGATGTAACAAATGCAGATAAGCCCAAATACATTTGACACGAAGCGATTTGCTATTTATATGCAAAGCTATACTAGTATAAGCTGAACCCACATGCATTGCTTTGAATGACTAAAATTTCGGTCTGCCTAATCGTGTGTGCGTAAACGCGATAATTTATAAAGGCAACTAGCTAGATAAATGAAATCTGGTATGTTGCATTGACATCGTAATAGTAGATTTATAACAAATTTTGGACGCAATCGATAAAGGGTAGAGTTCCAAACACATACTCGATCCTCTTCACTATACGATGAAGCTAAGAAGTTGAAATTATGTTGGGATTGGCTTCACTTATAAGAAGCTAACCCCAATATAATTTTAATTTTAGTATTCTAAAATTAATCATTGACCTTCGTGGGGAAGTTTAAATGAAAAAAGTGGGGATATCGTCGCAAAAAAGGCATAAAGACATGATCATTGAAGACATGAGAACCATATACTTCTACACCATTTTCAGTAAGTCTTCCCGTCACTTAAACCAAATATGTTGGTGTATTGTTTCTTTCCTTTAACCGTAACAAATTTTGGGAGCAACCGTTTTTTACAAGAATAAATTTTACATGATAAAGTTATGAAATAAGTAAAATAAACATCCGTGACAAAAAAAATGGACTTTACGAACAATCATGTGTGTGACGAATTCGGGAGTAATGTGCCTGTGAGGCCAATATGGCAATGTCTGCACTCCATGTAGTGGGCAGGCGAATTGAATAGGGGTGTCTAAACATCAGGTAAAGCAAGGAGATTACTAGGGGGGACAGACATCTACCGTTCTTGGAAGTGGAGGGATGTGAAAGCGTCCGAGCTGTGCTTGTGAGGCCGGTTGCGCCCGACGGAGGGTTAAACAAGTCTAAAACGCCAATGCGCATGAAAATTTCATCATCAAATTTTTACATACAGAAATTTACATTTTTACGTATAGAAATATACATTTTTACATATAGAAAGTTATATTTTTACATATAAAAAGATACATATTCTAGAAATAAAAAATGAATATGGACTTCTTTGTACAGATTATGGATATCGAAGCTGGACAAAAGAAACACATATAAACAGCAAGTTATGAAATTATTTATTAGAAAACTACTCTATACTATTTGTGCCGTTTTTCCGCTATTCATTATTCTTTCATCTATTCAATGATAAAGCGGTATATTGGAGTAAACATGAATCAATGCTTATTACTTTAAATTCGTTCTGAGAAAGATCGTTTCAATATCCCGAGACTAGCGCTTTTGGACGATTTTACCCCGGAAAGGGGTGACAGGCATTGAATAAGATGATCGCATTTCCGGAGTTCTTTGTTAGGTCACGCTAAGTAAAATGTAAACATCTCCCCCTCCATTTATCACATTTCCCCTATTTTGTTGAAAATAACTTCGTCTGGCGCATGCGCAAAAGCGCGGAGGGTTTCGGAATCCGTGAACATACAATGCATACTTATCATTTGCAAACGAAATATTACAATGTTTGATTTGTCTGCGAACAATTCAGATAGCCAAAAAATCTGATAACAAACACTTTTGTGAAAGACTTCTGTGTTCGTACAGGAAATAAATATTTGGATAACGAACATGTTTTCGAATAATGAACATTTCACAAAACTCCACATGAACAGCTGCTGTGTGTAAGATTTGCTGAAACAAAGACAGTTGAAGTCCGTTTAGCGAAAGTTATGTCCACCATGCATTCGGAGGGGGTGGAGATAATTTTGTTTATGTACTTGTTTTAGTTCCCTAATTTTAGTATTTACCTGCCGATAACTTCGAAAAATTTTATCACATAGAAATTTTTTTCACAACATTTTTATGTTGAAAAAATTATCTGTTCGATGTTGTCGGCCTAATTCTCACGCTCTATTTTCCCTGATTCTCACAATTCGCTGATAGATTATTTATAATCACAGCCACGAGAAATTACACGCAAATAAATGTATTAAATATTTACACTAGATGGAGTTGTAACGCGCGTGTAAATCGACGCAGTAACTAAAAATATGTGTAATATTTTCCTTCGACATGAATGACATAATTCCAAATAGATTAAAGTAATAATTACGAATGCATCCAACATTTTTGCACGCACGCACGCACGCGCACACACACACTCACACACGTGTGTGTGTGTATGATGATTCATTTTCATGCCACTTAATTTCAAACATAAAATCACTCCTTCAATTCAAAGATAAATACACTTTTACTTTTACTTATGAGTCCCTCAAACCTTTAGTTTTTTCCACGCTTCTCAAAATCTAATTACTGCGATTTTCACTGTCTAAAATTGATCTTTCGTATTGACTGACATCAGAATCCCCATTAAAATGTTGAGTAAACTCTTTCCCCAGGGATTTCCTTTTCGAAAGAATATAAGCCTGTCGAGTATTTTTCACTTCCTCTATTTCCGAGTTTACGTTGAACCGGTGAACGCGCAACTTTGCTGGGAGTGGAATTGTCTACAAATTTTTCTTACAGTTAATCATTGAATAATCTATCTCTTTATTGTTTTACAGATTAATTGAAGACTAAAATAATGGAAATAGGGTTCTAACCACTTTTATCGAGCGTGGCTAGCTTTTTACTTTCTCGTATATGTAAGTAATCGTCAAAAAATTCGAATTCGAGATTTTGATGAATCTTCACGTTTTAGACCTCCTTGAGTCCGAAAAACACAATTTTGGTTTTATGTCTGTCTGTGAACACGATCACTCAAGAACTATTAGAGCTAGCGAGATGAAATTAGGTATGTGATCTTTTCACATAATTTGTAGGGTTTTTTTAAAAAAATCAAATTCTGGACAAAATCCGTCCTCGTGAAGTCTGTCTGTCCGTGTTCATGTGAACACGATAACTCAAAAACTTAGCTGGATAGATAAAATTTGGTACCCAGTTTTATCATCATAAATGTAGGTAGGCATCAACGTTAAGACCGAATCCGTCTAAGGGTTGACTGTCTGTCGGTCTGTATAATCGCATACTTATTAACACGATAACTCCTAAACCCTATGACTCGGATAAATAAAAATTGGTATGAGTTCTGCTACCATTAATTGTAGAACCGTGCCCAATTTTCAATCCAATCGATTGAAAAGAAGGCGTTCGAATAGCATATTAGGTTTCTTCGCCATTCTACGACGAAAAAAAAAGTCGCTACCTATTCGCGCTTTTTTCCCACCTGTGTTAGGGAATGGTACACGTTACTGGCGCTTGGTGTGTTTTCTTCCCCACCCGCGTTAGGGCGAATATGAGAAAGTTTTGGGGAGATAACTCCCGTTGGTTACTATAGAGAAGAAGAAAACGTTTTCAAAAGTATCATTTCTCACTCACGAATTTGTTATAAAACTTGATATAGATCCGCAATATTGGAGTAAGAACCACGCGCTAAATTTCATCCATATAGATCGTTCCGTTTCTGAGTTCTCAGACAGACATAATATCAAAAATGTTTTTTTTTCCATTTAAAGAGATTTAAACCGAGAAATTAAGCAAAATCTCAAAGTCGGGTTTTTTGAAGATTACAATACTTTCTCTGTTTGTATAAGAAAAATTTTATTTCGTGTTGGATTAAAGGAAACTGTGAAAAAACGGTGTTCTGTTATTTAGAATTTTTACTGGTATTTCTTTTCTTTTTTCTATGACGGAAAGTTAAAAGATTTTTTTTATAATAATGGAGCATGAGTGTTCATTTATTTGTTTGCTTTTTATTTTATCAAATTTGCTCCTGCTATTCCATATAGAAGTATATCACACTGAAAAATTCTTCAACTATATAACTAGGCGATATTAGAATTGAAAGATTTTCAAAATTTAATTTTTGAGTTTCTGGTATTTAGAGTCAATGATCAATAATTTGAAAATACGCTAAAACGGTGTAAGTAATTTTTTTTACAGGAAGGTCTTTGATTCACCCAGCTCACAGACTTCTGTAATAAACTCAGGTTTATAAAGGAATGATAGAATAAAGATGAATAAAGAAATGAAATTACAAGGTCAGAAGGTTTCACCTAAAAAAGTCTTCTATAATATTTTCCACGAACAACAATATAACTGTGTTTGCACTGGGGCAGTCGCTAGGAGCAATAGGAAGTCGCCTTTCTTCATCTGGCATCAAGGATACACATGTTCAGAAGGAGAAAACAGGACGCAATTGCAAGTCTTAGCTTCAAGATTCACATTTTCTTTTCCCCACTGTCCCAAAGTCAGGTGATCTTGATGGAGTCTCGTGACTTCCTATTGTGACCAGTGACAGTTTCAGAGTATGACCTGCAACCAACAACTTACAACCTTTTCCTTCGGGCTGTATAGATGCAATACAAGTAGAAAAATTTCCTGTACGCAAGGACTGGTATAGGTGCTGTGCCACTAATTCATTGTAATTTTACTCCAATTGCAAAGCTAATGTGATGAACAGATAATCATTCTATAGACAGTATTACTTCCAAGTCCTATTGGGAGATTATATGTCTGGTGGGTAGATATATTGATAATGAAGAAAGGAATTCAATATTTTCCATGATTTTCCAGTTTTGCCACTAAAATCAATCTCCACCTTAACACTTAACAGGGAATCTTGGACTCTGCTTAGCCGTAATATAAAGGCTAATTTGTAAGAAATTCTTTTACCTGAAACGGACATTAATATACATTCATCAAGTTAATTGGTTAAAACATCGCATCATTCAATATTCAAACAAAATAAGTAGCAATTACTTTAGCTATCACTAATAGACTGCGAAGTAGACAGTTATACGAACCATACTTGGTTCACACAAGTTCTAGCTTGACCAGTCAAACAACATTTAACCTGGATAGCTTCTGACTTGGATTGGGAAGAGAAACTAGATGAAATATTTTTGTTTTAATAAAACTATCCAAGATTATTTTACATTTTAAGGAAATATACTGAACATTGTGTTTCTGCAAAACGAATGGAAAGTTTTAATAACTTAAGTATTTTATTTAATCCCTTTATTATTTTCACAGAGGGCTTATCTGTGCAAGTCGAAGGTGTTACAAAGCTGCGGTTAGGTTGCTGATTCAATGAATTTGAAAGCCACCCGATCAGGTAAGGTGGTTTACGCATGGCATTGCTGTCGGGGTTTTTCTTGATGCTCCATTTGAGTCAAAAATCCGATATCCACTGTCGAGGGCTCGTTGATAAAATAAAGCGACATCATCTTTGGCAATCGATCGATTTATTAAGGTCTTCTTTCTTATTTGTATGTCTTTCTTCGGTCACTTCCTATGCTGAAGTTGAAAAGCCGCCAGAAATATCAACATTAATTTGCTAGTTAAGTCATAAAATATCTTTTTCCCTACATCATGTTTATAGGCTGGATACCATCTAAATTGAGTGTTGAGATATGCATGATGCAAAAATCATCCAATACGCACTACAGGGCAGACTGTAGAGCCTAGAGCTACCAAATTTGGCGTGTAGTTACTTCTTGGGTAGAAGTTACTCATTGAAAAAGATTAGCAACATTTTAATTTGATTTGTAATTAATTAAAAAAATCCTAATTTTGACTTTTTCCTCAATAACTTCGGAGCATATTATTTCACACACACACAAAAAAAAAAAACATTCCTCCGTCACTTCAAAATTGAAAAAAAAATGCTTTTCAATGGTACCAATTTTATTTTCCTACGATTTTTTTCTAATTTTAATAAATTTTTGAAACTATTTTTAAGTATATTTTATATCACGTTACATTGTTTTAATTATTGCGCCCGATATTAAATACATTTTTTGCGTGCACGTTATCGTTATTATACAATTCAGAGTAAGCTTTTAAAAATAATATAATGACGCATCAAGCTTAAGACATAGCCTTGTTACGCTGTTTCGGACTAGAGCGTTAATTACACTTTACATTTTTTCATTTTTGAGTGCCGTTGAAATAAAAACGGAAATTTAATTTTGGAGAAAGTCTGATTTTCAAAAATGAATCCCATGCAGTCTCAAATCGAGTGTATTTATTAATCAAGGTGTTAGTTTTCGAGTTAGCTGAGATAGTCGCAAATTTTAACTGTTTGCCCGGGATTGAAAAAGTGTTTCAGGCGCGTCCAATTTGAAATAAAAGTCTCGGATTGTCATGAAATTTTTTCCTAAATCAGAGGTTCCCAACCTGTGGTATGCGTACCCCTGGGGGTACGCGAAATCAAAGTTGGTAATGGCGGAAACAAGAAAACATAAGGAATTAAGAAAGTTACAGAATTTTGTGTCTCCAAGTTAATACTTGCTATTTAATAACTATACAACTTGAAGAGTTTATTACTGCAGAGTGTAATTTTTAGCCATCCTTATATATCAATGCGAAATTATTATAATACTGATTTCATTTGTTTTGGCGTTGAACAAATACTATTGTAAATATGCTATAAAATGTAAAATAAAAAGTAAGTTCAGCAAATATTATTAATTCGAGTCATTTGACTCTTAAGCTAACATAATCCCTTAACATTACTGATAAAACTTCTTTGCATAAACGGATGGTTGGTGGGGGGAAGAATACGGCTGAAGGGGGTACGCGAAAATATAAAGATTCATCAAGGGGTACGCGAGGGAATAAAGATTCGGAACCCCCTGTCTTAAATAGAAAGGCTCTCATAAAAAGATCAAGTAGAATAAGTTACCAAAAAAGTTAGTGAATTTGAAATAAAAGTAAATTGTCCATCCAACTTTTCCATAAGTGTTAAATGAACAGTATGAAACAGTGTAAAATGAAAGTTGTATTAGCCGATTTTCTCCCTTTAGTCTGCAATTGAGAATGTGTCTCGAATTTGAGTTAAATGTCCTTGACTGCCCTGCTTTTTTGTGTACTAGTAAATAGTTCATATTGTGAAAAAGATAAACAAGGTTTAAAATTTTAAAAAATGAATTCCTGAGCAATTCTTTTTCCCAATTTTTATTGCACATAGAATAGTTACTTTAATATCACCTGTAGTTATTGTTGTAAATTTCGTGCGGAGTGAATGAAATTGAAAAAGAATTATTCCGAAGAAATATTATTCGTCTGCTGACGTGTCAAAGCTAATAGCGCTAGAAACTTCCAACAGCGAAAATTATTTTTAACAATATCATGCACTACTCGCATTAACAATCAGGTTAAGGTAAGTAAGTAAATCAGGTATTAATTTCCCCAGCATAACATTGAACCCCTCTGACTTTTCGGTCCTCTTTATATATGTTTTTCAGTCGTTCCGTGCGAAAGAAAAATTTCAATCCTTCTGGGAAACTAATATCAGCAAGCCGTCGCCAGAAAAATAAAGAAAGAAAGAAGGAAATCGCCAACTTCGAGAAATATTACCAAATTTGGCCACAAAAATTAGTTGCCAAAAACAGTGCCATCTTGGCGACATTTCCATGTTAACCGATACTGTAGCAGGATTTTCGATTTAGCCTCAAGCCCTATCTCAATCAGAAGTTTTTATTTCCATCTTGATGTTTTACATTTTTAAGCATAGTGTGACATGCTTATCAAATTTAAGCAAACTATTTACAAGATTCGTAGCAGTTAGAGGATAAATCAGTCTGAAAGAACTAAAAGAAAATTATACAATTTATGCATATTTATTTCTACTTGTTTTTTTTAGGGGGGGGGGAGAAATTGTTTAAAATTATCTATTTATTGCTTCTGAATTTTTCATTATATTTATTTATCCCCTCTTCTGATTTTTTGGATTTTTCTATTGCCTCCTACCCTTAAATATTGTCCCAAATTGCGGATCCATGTTCTAAAGCGTCTCGGAATGAAGTCCAGAATAAAAGATCATTTTAAGTTAACTCCAGTCTCCTTCATGGATCACTTCCGCAGATATACAAAGCAGCGTTTATTTCATGTCACCATTTCTCGCTCCTTAAAATACAAATTACCTCGCTATTAGGATTTTTAGTGTTAACAAATGAGAATAACGCTTACAACTCCCTTTTTCACAAACACATCTCTTAAGATAAACTGCCGATTGTTCTGACAAAAGCACCGCGAAAGCCTCATTATCGTTTTTAGACATCTTTTATGATCAGATCCAGCAGCAAGCGAAGTCTTTAGAGCCTTCTCTGATTGATGATACCGTGCTGTCTAGTTTCGAAAATAATTAACATTCTTCAGCCTGTAACTGCACTGTTCCCAGTATGTATTTATTATTAGCAACTGGGTAATTCCAGCATGAGAAACTGGCGAATAATCTGTCCAATGGCACGCTAAATCGACTCAGCGATGCGCTAAATTTAGAAAGGTTGCAACAAACATACTGTCATCGGTGGTATCAATATTTTAACTCTTCCCACTGCCACGGATGTGAATCATTGGTCATTAGTTAAAAGTCTTGAAAAAGATGGAAGATTACCTAAGCCCAAAGATGACATGGAACAAGGTAAAAAGAGTCATGAAAGAAGAAAGAAATGATTTCTTCTTTCTGAGATTTCTGGATTTTATTCGTGTTTTGGTGTTTTCCGTGGAATGATAATATCAATGTGCCCCAAAATTTTTCAGTGTTCGCAATTTTGTCTTTTCATTAGTTTAGGAATCTTGTATTTCTCTTGATAATGACATCATTTTATTATTTGAAAACTGAAAAATTCATTTCTTTTACGACTACATGTGAAAAGGAATTGCAAATCTCTTTATTACATTTAGTATATTAGGGGTCATTTCGAGAAACTCATTCTAAATATCCAGGGAGTAATAATACATAAGGCTCATGTGTAATTTCAATATGATAATAAGAGTCTGTAAATTTAAATAAAAAAGTTTAAAAAACACGCTTTTATTATTGCACTAAACAGCAGATTTCTTTTAATTTCAATTAATTTCTACATTTTAATTTTTAGATCTATTGGCTATAAAAGTTGCTGCCAGGTGGCGCCACTAGTATGGAATCAAAATCTAATTTAATTAATTGATTTTTAAATTATTTAATTTAACTTTAGTTACTTTAACTTAATTGATAATTAAGTTCCGAAAATAGTAAAATAGTGCATTGTGATCAAAATACTCAAGTGTATAAAATTTCAGAACTCTAGCACATCAGAAACAAGTGAAAAACGGATTACAAACTTCCGTCTTTACAAACATGAAACAAATAAAATTAGAAATGAAAGTGTTTAAATAGCATTAAGAAGTTTGATGCATTTAGTATTATTTTGAGTTTATGACGTTTATTTTTAGAAATTTAACTTCAAAATGACTTTTATTTCAAAATCACTGTTGTCCTATGACTTCACAGAAAGAAGGTATAAATAGTGTTGATGTGATGGTGTAAGAAGCGGGTGAATTTAAATCTACCGCTGCTGTCCAGGACAGTGGTGGATTTCTGGATTTTATTCATATTTTGGTGTTTTCCGTGCAATTATAATATCAATGTGTCCCAAAATTTTTCAGTGTTAGGAATTTTGTCTTTTCATTAGTTTAGGAATTTTGTATTTCTCTTGATAATGACATCATTCTATTATTTGCAAACTGAAAATTTCATTTTTTTATGACTACAAGTAAAAAGGAACTGAAAATCTCTTTATTACATGCAGTATATTATGAGTCATTTTGATGCCAGTGAGACTCCCCGGGGTACTGCGAGTTCACGGATGAGAAGCCGCCGGATAAGTAAGCAGGTTGTCGCTTCCCCTGGGGGTATAGTAATGGTGGGCGTCGAGTTACCCCCCCCCCATCGGTGATAGTACGTACCGCCTTTGGGAGAGTCATAGCGTGGCCGGTGATGGCCATAGGGAATCCGGCTTCAGTACTCGAGTTATTGCAGAGCGGCCGTCATTCAGTGTCCCCAAGTGCTAAGGTTCTGTTAAGGTTGATAACAGTGAGTTTATATGTCTTTTTCAATATTTGTTTGATAAACAAATAGTGAAAATTTGATACAGTTAAAGTAAATCGCTTGTTAAAAAACAGAGTAAATCGTATCAACAAAGGGAAATTATCAAAATTTTTTTGGATAATAAATAAAGTTACTAAAGGTGCTTGACCAGCCCGTTCGGGGTTCGGTCCGCTGTTATTTGATCTGTACAAAGTAGTACTCAGACTACTCTGTACTGATCTAACTGGTGTAACAACCCTCGTGGTTATAGGCATAAAGAGTACAGAGTGACGTCATGCCCATTCATTCATTAAACACCCAGGAGAGCCGACTCAACCTTAAGGTTTTAGAATGCAAATTGACGCTCCGAGAGGAGAACCTTAGTTTAAAGGACAGCTTTCGCCTATTATAAGTAGTCCAGCCAGCGAAGGGTTTGAAAAAAAACATTAAATCATAGAATTTTGAAAATTGGTGCACATGTTCGTGAGGGGCTACTGATGAACATACTGAAAGCCTCCGGTCCTGAGGAGGGAGCTCGTGGCGCCATCTTGGATTTCATCCCTCTTTTTATTTTTCCTGAATAATTCGAAAACTATTCATTTTTGAAATAATGATTGATTTAACAAATTAAAGAGCATAAAATTCCCTACAAATACATACTTTTATTTTTCTTACAGCTTTAATAGTTTCCCAGATAATGGAACACAAAGATTGCAGCCATCTTGGATTCCCCTTTTTTTAGTTTTTCTTGAATATCTCGAAAACTGTTCATTATTCAAATTGCATGTTATTTAACAAATAAAAGAGCCAACCAATCCCTACAAATACATGCTTTGATTTTTCTGCAAGCTTTAATAGTTTTCTAGATAATGGGTTTCAAAGTTTACCACCATCTTGGATTTCATCCCCCTTTTTTGGTTTCTCTTGAATATTTCGAAATATATTTAATTTTCAAATTGTTTGTAATAAGCAAATTAAAGAGTATAAAATTCCCTACAAACTCACTCTTTTATTTTTGTTTTAATTTTAATAGTTTCCGAGATAATGAATTTCCGAATTTGCCACAATCTTGGATTTTATCCCCCCTTTTTAGTTTTTCTTAAATATGCCAGAAACTATTCAAGTTAGAAAAAAATAAAAGCATGCATTTGTTGGGAATTTTTACGGTCATTAATTTGTTGTATTACATATAATTTTAAAATCAAATAGTTTTCGAGATATTCAAGAAAAACTGAAAAAAGGGAGATAAAATTCTAGATGGCGGCAAATTTTGAGATCCTTTATCTCAGAAACTATTAAAACTAGAAGAAATATAAAAGCAATCATTTATAGGAAATTTTACGATAATTAATTTTTTGTATTACATGTAATTTGAATACTGAATAGTTTTCGAGATACTCAGGAAAAACTAAAAAAGGAGGGATGAAATCCGAGATGGCGGCGTGAGCTCTCCGCCAGGACTGGGAACTTTTAGTATATTCATCATAAGCCACTCACGAACACGTGTACCAATTCTCAAAACTATATGATTTTTTTTTTCACTCCCATTTTGGACCTTCGTTGACTGGACTAAAGAGCAACATCTTCAATTACCGCTGTAACAAACTGTCTTTCTTCTGCCTCCAAGGCAAATATCCAGCGATCTCATTCCATCAAATTTCTCGATCATCTGTCGCAATCCTGCATGGATTTATTGGATCTCTTCTAAGTTATTTCAAATCAGAAAATCTCCGCATAGCTTCCAGTGTGGAATCCCCATTTTGATCAGACAGCTTCACCATCAAAGCGCGATCTTATCAATTTTACCGTCATTTTCCATGGAAAAGGCAAGGCAATGAAAACAGCTTTATCGTGACTTTTTAAATACCACCTTTTAATTGTGTGTGAACAGATAATGCCAAGTGGTTGCTAAAATCAACAAGTATGTTAAAATTTCACCATGATACGTCCTTTCTTGCCAATGTTAATAACTACATATTGAGGGGCAGATATAAGTCTTTCCTATCCCCTCTTAAGAAACGATTCAAATTTCAAAATTTTCTGATGTCCAGTTACGGCATATGCTGATTTGAGTTGGTTAACTTTACTTATGTACACATTCAAATTCTCAAAAACTTTCCTTTTGAGGTAAAGTTTTCGAAACAACATCAAAAAAATACTGTGGGGTTGCCATTCTATTTCTATTACTTTTTCATAAATGATCGTGCCAAACGATTTTTTTTAATTTCTTTTTAAAAATATTATAATTTTACGAAATGTTTATTATCATTATTAATATTATTTACAAATATCGTAATGTCTTGTCTTAAACCTGAGGGTGTGTCTCCCCTAAACTTTCTCGGATACTTCCCGAAAAGGGGTGTTATTTTCCTTTTACCCTCGCGCGGATAAAAAATGCGAACCTTCTGTAACTCAGAATGCCATGGCTATCCACCACTTTCCCTTAGCTCACGCCGAGGTCACTAATATCGCCAAGCGCTCGCCAAGATGCAAAATGGCCATGTGTCATAGTAAGAAAATTAAATATGCAATTTGAATTTACCAAATTTCATTTATCTAAGTCATTGCGTTAAGGAGTTAACGTGTTCACTAGCATGCGATTATACCGAATGACAGACAGTCAACCCTTTCACGGATTTCGTCCAAAATTTTATGCGTACCTACATTCATGATGATAACACTGTGCACCAACTTTTATCCATCTAGCTGTTTAACTTTTTGACTTATCGTGTTCACAAGAACGCGGACAAACGGCCAGATAGACTTTCCATCAACGGATTTTGTCCGAAATTTGATAGAAAGCTACAAATTACATGTAAAGATCACATACCAAATTTCATCCCTCGAACTTGAATCGTTTTCGAGTTATCGTGTCCACAGACACACAGCCAGTCGTATAACGCCACCCGTGCCCCGATTCCTATAACCTCTTGGGTTATCTTACCGGTTATAGACAGACAATTCTAAAATTGTGTTTGTCGAACTCAGGGAGGTCTAAAACTTGGAGATTCATCAAAATCTCGAGTTCAAATTTTTGGCGATTACAATACTTTCTCTTTGTATACTTCGTATACGAGAAAGTAACCAGCGGGAGTGATCTCCCCTAAACTTTCTCGTATACTTCCCAAAAAGGTGTCGTTTTCCCTCTAACTAGGGTTGCCATACGTCCCGTATATACGGGACTGTCACCGTATTTCACTACTCAGTTCCGTATTAATATTTGTCCCTCTTTCTTCATTTCTTTCTTACGTCATTAAACTTTAAAATGACCTGTTCTCAATTTTATAATTATGTGGAGAAGAAAATGATATAATTAAGAAAGTAAAATCAGCTTTAAAGTATGACTGGGTGAAAAAGCATTAACCTCGCATCTTTTTTTTTATTATTCTATGTGATCATTTCATAAGATTGCTAAAACTTTATTGATTTTTTTTATCAGAGTAAAATAACCTACTAAAATAAGCTATTACGTACCCACTTTTTACTTTCTCGTATACGAAGTATACAAAGAGAAAGTATTGCAATCGTCAAAAAATTCGAACTCGAGATTTTGACGAATCTCCATGTTTTAGACCTTCCTTAGTCAGAAAAACACAGTTTTGGAATTATGTATCTCTGTGTGTCTATCTGTGGATAACTCGAAAACTATTAGAGCTAGGGTGTGAAATTTAGTATGTGATCTTTGCACATAATTTGTAGGTTTCTATCAAATTTTGGACAAAATCCTTCTACGGGAAGTCTATCTTTCCGCTTTCATGT
This sequence comes from Araneus ventricosus, assembly GCA_013235015.1. Lineage (NCBI taxonomy): Eukaryota > Metazoa > Arthropoda > Arachnida > Araneae > Araneidae > Araneus > Araneus ventricosus. The sequence goes on from BGPR01020005.1 coordinate 16,684, forward strand.
GAACACTATAACTCAAAAACTTGAATAGCTAGATGGATGAAATTTGGCACACAGTTTTATCATCATGAATGTATGAGTCCGAAAAACACAATTTTGGAATTATGTCTTTCTGTCTGTGAACACGATAACTCGAAAACTATTAGAGCTACGGGGATGAAATTTGGCATGTGGTCTTTAATCATAATTTGTAGGTTTCTAGCAAATTTTGGACAAAATCCGTCAAAAGGAAGTCTGTCTGTCTGTATCCGAAGTCATGTGAACACTATAATTCAAAAACTTGAATAGCTAGATGGATAAAATTTGGTACACAGTTTTATCGTCATGAATGTAGGTCCGTATCAAATTTTGGGCCAAATCCATCAAAGGGTTGACTGTCTGTCGGTCTGTATAGTCGCATACTTGTAAAAATAATATCTCCTAAACCCTTTGGTTTAGATAAATAAAAATTGTTATGACGTTTGCTAATATTAATTATAGATCTGTGGTTTCGTTTCAATCCGTTGAAAAAAAGTTGTTTAAATTGCATATTTGGTTCAAAATGCACATTCGACTCTGCGTTGGCGAGCGTTTCGCTTATTTTACTCAAGTTAGTATAGTTGGCTTTTGACCTTGGCGGTCTACGAAATTGTAGCTTAGAAAGCGCTTAGTTTCTTCCCATTTGGTTCTTTTTTCTCCCTTTTGGCGAATTCTGATCCTGCTTGGATTATTTTTTTAAAGTTTTGTCGTTTCAACGTGTGCTGTACAAAACTTGTTGCGTTCTGGGAATAGAGCAGATTCGAAAATTTTATCCGAGCGAGTTTGCGGGGAACTGACTTAATTTCGCTTTTTTTTTTTTTTTTATCTCCACTGCGATAGGGGTTTTAGCTTATTTTTTGTCCCTACATGTGTTAGGAGTATACGAGAAAGCTTAGGGGAGACCACTCCCGCTGGTTTCATGTTTTATTTATTTAGCACCTAAACGTCCCGTATCAATGCTAAGCAATTATGGCAACCCTTTCTCTCCCGCGTGGATAAAAAATTTGAATATACTGTAACCCAGAATGCATTGATTATCCACGAGTTTCTTCTGACGCGCGCCTAAGTCGAAAGGAGGGTATTAGTAGCAGCTCGTGGATTCGAAGGTCGCGAGCAGAGAAAATACGCAATTTGGCCTTGTTAGATAAAGAAAATCTAATATGCAATTTGAAAGCCTTGTTTTTAAACGATTGAAGTGAAAATTGGACACAGATATACTATTAGGGTTAGAAGATCACATACCAAATTTTATTTATTTAAGTGGTTAAATTTAGGAGTTATCGTGTTCAGAAGCTTGCGACTATACAGACAGACAGACAGTCAACGTGCCGACGGATTTGGTCCAAAATTTGACACGATCCTACATTCTTTACGATAAAACTGTGTACCAAATTTTATCCATCTAGCTATTCAAGTTTTTGAGTTATAGTGTTCACGTGAACGCGGACAGACAGACAAACACACTTTCCTTAGACGGATTTTGTCCAAAATTTAATAGAAACCTACAAATTATGTGTAAAGATCACATACCAAATTTCATTCCTGTAACTCTAATAGTTTTCGAGTTATCGTGTTCACAGACAGACAGACATACAGACATAATTCTAAAATTGTGTTTCTCGGACTCAGGGAGGTCTAAAACGTGGATATTCGTCAAATCTCGAGTTCGGATTTTATGACGATTACAATACTTTCTCTTTGTATACTTCGTATACAAGAAAGTAGAAATGAAACCCATTCAAGGTGTCTTGTCTCTCAAAATGAAACCCATTCAAGACATTTTGTCTCGCAAAATGAAACCCATTCAAGACATTTTGTCTCGCAAAATGAAACCCATTCTACTTTAATACGATGCTCGATAACCTATTATCTAAAATCGAGGCATCTTCGTCGCTTCGTTTTTTACCCGCTCCCCTATCTGGAAAGATTTCCATCCAGCACATGGCTACTGTTATGATTCGATAAGTGTATTTACCTGCGGTTCTCTCGACACACAATCGCCGGGTCGTGAGAAAAAGACCTGCATCGGAATGAAAGAGATAACGGCGACAAAGAATCTTTATTCCGATTGAATGACAATCCGCAGGAATTCAGGGGAAAATTAAGCCGATACTTCCGTCGGTCCGCTAGGCGTGCCCGAAGGATTACGGTGATGAAAACTGTGGTGGACTAATTAATTTGATACATCGATGGATTATTTAATTATCAAGAACTGGACACATACCACAACTTTTCTGCCCAATTGCAGACTTATAAAAGGATTACGCATTGACGGGTGAGTGTTGAAAAATGTGTTCTTTAGAAATTTTCTTGCTTTTAGTGATATGAATTATGTTTCCTCTATCAACATAGAAATAATTTTAACCCTTAAAGGCCCAGTGTTGCCTTTAAGCAACATACACAATTTTGTCTTCTAAAATCTTTCGAATAAGACTTAAGCTTCTTGTGCCTGTTGTTGCCAACAGAATACATACTGAAATTTTTATAAAATCAATTTTCAACATATTATATATAGTCTGAGTGCTGATAAAGAAATAAAAATAAATTGATGTTTCTACTTCAGGTTGTATCTTTCTAGCTTTGTTTGTACGCTTCAGAATACCATATTTTATTCTACAATATTGAAGGAAATTCCTTATCCATATTATTATTTATTAAAATTCTGTTTGAAATTATAGAATTTTATCAAGGAGATTTTTTTCCGAATAAATCCCAGTCTTGTCGATGTGTTCAAACTATTTTTTATCTGTAAACCATACTTAAAACAAAATAGGATTTTTTAAAAGTATTTTCCAATGTTTCATTCAAGAAATGAAAGTTAAAAATATTTTAAAATCATTTAAAAAAATCAGGCATTTCAGGGTTAAGTTCAAGAAATACACGCCACGAGCGCATGCACTGCGTATCCTTCAGGAGCAACAAAGAAAATTTCGTCATAGCACAGTGTAATAGTATATGCTGTTAGGTGTTAAATGATATCCGCGCTGAAGTTTCTCACGTAACAGTTACATGAATTGATCATTTATGCTAACGAAGCAAGATTATTCTCATTTTTAAATAATAAACAGTTTTTAAAAGCACACTTTTGTCACTGTACAGTAGGTTGACAATTTAATGTGGACACTTAAAATTTTTTTTTTTGAATATCTCCCGAAAATCTGCATGGATTTTCTTATAATTTCGAACATGTAAATATTAGGCTTGAACTCACATTTTACAATGAAGATTTGGTCACGAGAGCATTTAGGGGTCCTACCAAAAAGTGACGAAGACAAAAAAAAAAAAAAAATACCGACTCATCCCGTTTCAAAGAAAGCTGATAACGTGATGAACATCAATGGTTATGTTTGATTTACATAATATTTACTTGCAATTTCGTAAATTTTTCATAAGTATTCGGAAATATATTAAGGTTTTTTTTTTTTTTAAAAATCCCAAATTTTTCCTCATGCTTTTTGCTTATGACATGCAGAGTTTCCCACTAAATTTTAAGAAACTTGCAGAATACTTGACAATATGTAAAAGAAGCATCGTATTAAAATTTGAATTAAAAAATTTGAATATTACGGGAAATATGAGCATTTGTAGTAAATACTTTTTTAATGCGCATGTTCGAAATGTAGCGTAAATTTTTTTTTCTTAACTTCAGAGCCAGATATATTGGGCAACTTATATAAATATTCCAGTTCAATACTATTAGTATTCAGAAAGATATCGGTATTGCACCGTAGTGAATTTCGGTACACTCTAAGAGAGGCTTAATAATGAGAGTTCTTGCAAAAATTGATATTTTTAAGCTTGAATCTTCGAACATTAATATTGAATTTTATGAAAGTTGAATATCCTAAATACTCATGTATACTTATAAGTTAAATGCATAATTTAAATTACAGTTCGACATTCTTCGACAGTTTTGCATTCTTCATGATCAAAATTGTTTCTCAAATTTACTACCAAGTGGCGCCATTCGTCTGGATTCAAAAGTTAGGTTAGTTCATCGATTAAGTAATAATCAAGTTTTGAAAATATTAATATATTGAACTGTCATCGAGTACGCATTAGTATACAAAATTTCAAGACTTTAGTAGATCAGGAAGTGAGTGAAAAATCGATTACAAAAATTCCACCTTTGCAAACATGAAATAAGTCAAGTTAAGTAAAAGTGTTTAAAAGCCATCTTTATTTGAATAATTGATTTATAGCAAGAGAAGGAACGATAAATTTTAATAACGCTTAATATAAGCAGGAGGTGTTTTCTTAATGCGAATGTTTTATTGAAATTATTAAAAAATAAATAAATAAAGCCTAATAAAACAGCTTGAGGAAAAGAGGGAGGGAAGGAAAGAAGAGATTGAAAGGTTGCGAATTTGAACCTATGATAAATTTTAACCTATGAACCTATGGCGTATTTCCTATGATAAGGGATAGGCTTCTACAGTGCCGACCTTGTGTTGGGCACTACGAAAAATAATCTTTGTGCATTGCGAAAAAAAAAACCAAAAATCTTTCAAAATGCTGGCTTAAAATGAGTCAATAAGCCAATAGGATATTTTATGAGAGAGATATTTCAAAATTTGAACTTTAAATCTTACTCTTTATTTAATTCTTTTATATTTTAGAAAATTCGAACTATTTTTCAAAGAAAATTGAATCAAAAAATGCTCTTTTCAATATTATTCTGAAATATTGTTTGCAAACTATTAATCATACAAAAACCTTCCCTGAAGATCTCGTTTGAAACCATATACAGTACCTCAGAGCAGAACAAGTGCACTTAAATTCTTGTATTAGTAGAGGAAAAGGTGTAAATATGGGCCCCCTCTTTTGTTTTTGACTTAAAGTTACATTCACTTTGAAAAATTCTGAATTTTTGACCTTCAATGACAACTATTACAAGTTTACTAAATGATAGGAGGCAAAACAATGATTAATACCAATTATTTCAATTCGAAAACGAAGATTTACATAAAGCTTTTAAAAAAGCACCAGAAAAAATGGGGTGCAAATATGGTCCCTCTCCAAAAGAGTCGCAAAAATTCGTTTAAAATCTTTTAAAACAGGATAAACAATACAAAATAGTAGAGAATTTGTTTATTACAGAAAAATATTATTTACAGAAATCGCAAACGTAACTGGCTGTTTCAGCCCCGGCACAATCTAAGTGTGCCAACATTTGGCACATAACACATTTAACCCACACTTCCCCGCGAGTGTCTTCAGAGAACTTTCCATCAGAAGATATGCAAGTTGCCTTCCTCGAGTCTGGTTTATCCCCATCGTTGATATCCAGGTTGATATCATCATCGCTGTCCACAAGGGGAGGATCATAGTAGTCTGATGAGTCCGATGATGAATCGTATCGTTTCGTGGGTCGAATTTTCTTTTTTTTGAAGGCCCTTGGTCTTCTCACCCCTGACCCTGGTCGGTTTCTTACCCCGGGAACACTCAGGAACGTCTTCTTGGGAGCACTTTTCTCAAGAGACTTGGTCAACTGATCCTTGTATGGTGATCCAGTGATGAGGCTGGACCTTGTTGCTTTGCGTCCACGAGTAGTGGTTCTCTTCTTAATGTTTGGGACAGGAGATATGTCGAACGGAGAAACTGTATTTGAAGTTCCCGGGGAACATTTCGGTGTTTCAGCAGCCTCATCAATTGGCATTGAAAGGGTGCCCATATTTACACCAACCAAACCTAAGAAAGATGGCCGCTATCACATGTAACCAAAACGCGTGTGTGACTAAAGGAGTGCTTCTAAAAGTAGCTTAGGATCTCTGCTTTCCGGATATCACTGTAAAATTATTTTAAACTAACCATTAGAACATGAAAAGAAAACGATTTCACATACCAGTCAAAAGTTTGCAGTCCAGAACAACACCAATTCGCTCAATAACTCACACTGCATCCACACTACTTGAAAGAATGGTTCCAACTGTCCTCTGCTATCTTATATCAACAAGTATCGCCATCTACAGTCCTGGAGGCCAGTCTTCAGCACCTCCCATAGCCACTTTGGGAGGGGTGCCCATATATACACCAGTGCCCGTTTTTACACCAGTTCCTCTATACATAGGAATTACATACAAGAAATAACAGAATCCTGAAAATTTCATCAAAATCTCAGGAAGAAAGTCAATGATGTTACAGGATTTTTTTAAAAAAATAATCCCAAGAGGAAATCCAGCTCTTCAGTCTCAATGTAATGAGCCACTATAAAGACTAAAACTGGGACATTTTTAATGCCTTTTTTAAAAGATACCTTTAGGTATTTTTTTAAAAAAATAAAGTCAGAAAATAAAATTTTGGCACTAAACGCGGCGTAAAATTGCTTAAAACAGAGTTTTTAAAAGTGATGTTTATCACTTCCAATCTCGTTTGAAACCATATACAGAACAAGTGCATTTAAATTCTTGTATTGGTATACATAGGAATTACATGCAAGAAATAACAGCCATATTAATGGCATTATTTTATGGTAATTATTTTACTGAAACGGCAGCAGTGAAGAGTAATGCATTTCTTAACAGGTTACAGAGACCAGATTACAGACCGGTCGTATTTTATTACCGTGAAATAGATCTTTACGCAGGTATAAGCTTGCGTGATTTGAACTATTTAGATTTTACATTATGTAAATATGCAGCAGTTATTTACACTGTCGATACCTTTGAAAACTTTCTCTTTCTTTATTTACTTTTCATCTTGCTGAATTTTGTTTTCGAACGAATGTAGATGTTTGTGCTTAATTTAAAGAGCAAATTTAATGCTGTGTTTAGTATGAAAAGCACCGTTAAGAAATTTTAGTACCAAAAAATAGGGCTTTTAATCATAATTCCTCCCCCGATTCACATGTGTTCTTCCTTACATTGGCGAATTATATTCAAGTTAGTTATTTTTATTAGACAGATAATTTTCACACATATTTTTGTCCATCTACAGTGCATACTGTGTAAAATCTATTTATACAAGCTTATCGGGAGTAAATTTATTTCTTAACTTATATATAATTTAAATGAGAGTTTACTTATCTCTAAAGGCAATGATGAGACGACTCGCTGTCTGGCATTCAAAGCGTTTCATTTTCTTGCTGACATTGAGGTGATGTTGGACATAGGATACCATGCCCTTATTAAGCATTACAAACTCATCATATCACTTATATGATAGTTGGGCCTCAATTTGCAGGTGCTTACCCCTCGTCTCACTATAGGTGAATCTGTCTCTTTTTGAAACAGACCACTTGAGACCTGTACTTGAAAATTCTCTAATCGTGCCCTGTGTTCAGGAAAAGTTGGCACCTTACGTTAGAGTGTCGCAGAGTGAACATGAGTTCCCTTCTTTAATCTCCTTAGGTGTGTACCTGTCTCAATGATACCAGCCGCTTGAGATTTTACTTACGAGTCCAACTGTGTCCTAAATAATGGGTGACACCTTACGCTGCACTGTAAAAAATATCCGTTTTTTTCCCGGGCTTTTTCCGTATATTTGACAGTTTAAAGCTGTTTTGTTGACAAAACGGTTTTTCCCCGTTTTCCGCTGCAGCCATAAACGGTTTAAAACCGTCAGTTCAAATTCTATTTTTCGTCATATGGTATTGCTTTCCGTATGATAACTTTCCCTTTTCTTAAATGTAATTTTATTGCATTCATTTCATGTTTTTAATAGGGTTCCATCTCCGCTATTGTTTACACATGTTGCAGTAACCTGTTGTCACTCATGAAAGCTAACCTTAAAACACGTGTTCTGGCAATAGTTGATTTTTACACCACTAGGTGGCGCCACTAGAGCTATAGTGACTTTAAAACTCAAATAGATTATTTTTACCTCATTTTCTGAAGTCTCCGGTGGTCTAGTGGTTAGAGCGGCTGCCTTTTGTTTCTATGAACGCGGTTTCGATCCCCGGCTCGGAGGAGTTCGAAGTTTTGTCACCATCTTGCATCGAAATCGTCCAAGTAAGTTCAATTAAGAATTATATTAATTAAACTAATTGAAATTAATAATTAAGCCTTTATTAATTAATATTCCTAATCGATAATACACATCAGCACGTTTCAACTCAACTCGAACAGAAGAAGAAAACAACTCAACTCAGTCGATGACGTCACTTACTTCGATGATTTAATTTTTAACGAGAAAACTTGGTCTCATACGGTAAAAAACCGTTGTGACTACGGATTTACTTCGTAACTTTTACGGAAAAAACTTGTCCCTGCACGGTAAAAAACCGTTGTGCCTACGGATTTACTTCGTAACTTTTACGATTTTGCACAACCAACCCAGCTGCCGGTTTAAAACCGTAAATTTTACGGGATTTTTTTTACACTGTGGAGCGTCGCTGAGATTACTGACTTTCTAGCTTAAAGCAAGAAATCAACTTACAAGATAGGTTAAAGATTGAAGGAGGTCCTCCCCCTAACGTCCAGGCCCTCACAGGGTTCAATGGACCGACCTCTCTTACTTTCTTGAGGGGAAGTTCGCAACACATACTGAGTAAGAGTAAATTCATAGTGTAATTTCGTTTCGTTGGCCTTGGGTATTAGAAATATTGCAAATATTGAAATAGGTAAATATTAATTTACGAATCACCTTAAAACTATTGAAAATAGGACGATGATATTAGAATTACTTTCATATCTTTCAAAAAATTGTATTTGTCAAGGTAATTTGTTTTCTTGGGGAGATTTTTTGTTCGTCCTTGTATGCGTATCTGTACGCCTTTATAATATGTGTGTATTTTCATACGCGTGTTAACCTTAGCAAACGCCTTTTTACGTTTTTCATGCTCAGTTCAAAAGCAGATAGCTCGTATTTATATGTATATTTTCTTAAACAACCACGCATAAAGTGTCCTTAAGATTTCAAAGGTATAATTAAATACAGAAAAGATCGATTCATTTCCTCTAAAAGCTAAGATTTTTAACCTGATAGCTAAAAGTTCAAAATAATTGGGCGCTCAGAGGGTTTTAATAAACAAAAGAGGTGCACAATGGGGCACATTTTGAAATTAACTTTTGCATCTTTGTTCCGTTTTAACCAAATGGTTTATACACGATAGTATGTATGTCACTGAATTCAAACAAAAAACAGACAAAATTCAAACATCGACAATTAAAAAAAATATTATCTTATGTTTTCGTAAATATGAAAAAGAAAAGAAAAAAAAGAATGCATTAGATTTCTGAAATTTGGGGGAATTGAAACATTTTTTAAATAATCATCTATAAATTTAAAATAATATGGTAAAACCTTCAGACAATTTGCCAGCCCCAACCACTAGACGGATTTCGATAATTTTTATTTCATATGAAAGCTTATGACGTCTAGATATGCCATCAAGGGTCGCCTGCTCCCCCCCCCAATTTCGAACGAAATCGCAAACATATAAGGAGAATGTATGGTGGAGAAATGTTTTTTCGATTTCGTTCGAAAATGGGGGTGGTGGTAGGGCGACGACCCTTGATGACATATCTAGACGTCGTAAGCTTTCATATGAAATAATGATTATCGAAATCCGTCTAGTGGTTGGGGCTGTCGAACTGTCTGAAGGTTTTTACATATTATTTTAAATATGTCGATCCCAACAATTCCATCAAAATGACTTGTCAAAAATATCGTAAAACACTTATTGTAGGTAATGGAAACTGTTTATTTAGGGCAATATCATTCTGTATTTATGGATCTGAAGACTTTCATGCCGAAATTCGTAAGAAAGTTATACAAAACATTACAACTAGATGAGGTTTCTTGAAAGATTTTACAAGTTTAAAGGAATCTGTTGTCTACAAAGAATATGAGATCTACTATGGTTTTATGGTCTGTTCCACTGATCTTCATGCAGTATTTAAAACTGAAAAAAGTAATGACTGAGAGCCTCGAAGCAGCGAGGTGGCAGGGGCAGTGCTGAGTAAAGTGGGTGCTGGCCGCGAACCCGCCCAGAGGACGGCGAGAGCGGCTAGTTATTATTATTATTAATTTGTGGAGCTGACCAAACCCTTGTTAAATAAACAAAAGATTCTTGTATTTATAAGATAAGAAATTGCCTATATTAAGTTGCCCTGTTAAAGATAAAACAAATAAAGGCTATCCTCTTAAAACAAAGAAAAGCATTGCAATTGTAGATATGCGTTATGTAGATATGCTTATTTATGTAGAAAATGCTTAAAATTTAAGAGAATTCTGCATTATTTTTTTATAAAATGATACATACTATGCATATTTAATATAAGACAATATTTTTTATGTGAAAAGTTACATGGCAAAATTAGAAGGCTTCGAAAATTGCTTATAATTTGATCTGTTTGAAATAATGCGCAGAAATATATGACATTTGAAAATGATGATCATCATAATGCGCACAATTCATGGGGTTTTTTAAAGGAGAGCACGAACTCTACGGTCCAAAATCTCCGAAACCTAATAATTATTCTAGATAGCCTTTGCTAAGAAAGTTGATGTAAGCCTAGATATTTATTGTGCCTGAAAGCAAATGGTTGTTAACTTGCAAGGGAAATTTTTATTAGGTATTTTTCCGATTAAATCTCTCATTCACACTCACTTTCATGCTGCATACATTCAATCCTTCACCATCCTTTCATTCCACCAGCATAATTACATAAAACTGGAAAAAGCTTCGAAATTCGATGGAAGATTTTGAAAAGTAGTTTCTGCAATTAGTGACTTGGAGAATAACTCATAAAAATGAGAAGTAGAATACATATTTATTAAAAAAAACTGAAGCAATGCAATCTCAGAAATCCGGAGAAAAAACTTGTTTCTATTAGGGTTAGACTCTAGCAACCCTATTTTAATCAATATAAAAATTGTGAGTTGTTATCGTTGTGAGAATATGTTCTTGCGACAATATATATTTCTATAGGTAAACAAAACATACACGAGAAAACTGTTAAATGATAAATTAAAAGGTACATACGTTGAGTTCATACGTTTTCTTGATAATTTTAGTAAAATGGCTTAATCAAGATAATTTTCGCAGTTATTTTTAGTTATTAACCTCTAGATTACGGACTAGAGGAAAAGAAAACCTCTCATTACAGAAATTTTGAAAAAGAAACAAAAGAATGCTATCCTCTTATTGAAAATCGTTTGAAGAAAAGATCTGTCCTCCGTTCCTACTGCCTGTGGTGCTGTCCATTCTTATCTACTTTCATTTACAATGAAAGTATCAATCATACATGAGGATGTAATATAGATCAGGGAAGTAAATGAATTTACAGAGCAATTAGAGACCCCGCAGATTTAGCTACGCGGTTACAGTGAAACCAAAACGATTTAGTGTTACAACAGTAGCATGCAGAGGAAAAAAACCCAGCTGGTATTGCATCTGTACCACTCACAGGAAAATGTTATGTAGAGGAAAAAAATGGGTTGGTGCAACATCTGTACTGCAAGTAAGAAAAAGACTAACACGGAAATTGTTACGTAGAGGTAAAAAAATCTGTTGGCTCAGCATCCGCACCTCCCATTAGGAAAAGACTAATACTGGAAAATGATATGGAAAAGGAAAAATTCTGATGGTACAATGTCTGTACTACCCGTAAAGAAGAGACTAACTCTGGAAAATGGGACAAAGGGAAGTTACTGACAACACTTTCCTGACCTTAAAGTTATACAGTTTATGCCCAGTGTAGTGTCGGGACTGTAGATTAGGACACCCTTCTTGCTATGAATAAATTTATAGCATGAATTAGGACACCCTGCTTGATATGAA
>BGPR01020006.1:1648-26844 GCA_013235015.1 Araneus ventricosus
GGGGCGGGCTACCTTTGGTGACATATCTAGCCGTCATAAGCATTCATGTGAAATAAAAATCATCAAAATCCGTCGAGTGGTTGGGGCTGGCGAACTGTCTGAAGGTTTTACCATATGGCTAAATTTTATAGAAATTTTCCAGCCCGAACCACGCGACATATTTCCACAATTTTTATTTCATATCGAAACTTATGATGGCTAGATATTTCATCGCCTATATATATAATCATATGTGGTCGCCTGCTTCTCACCACGAAATCGAAAATGTTTTCTTCACCATACATTCTCTACATGTTTTTCTATTCCGTTCGAAAATGGGGGGTGGCGAGGGGCAGGAGACCCTTCATTTCAAACCTAGTCGTCATAAGATGTCTTATTAAATAAAAATTGTCGAAATCGGTCAGGTGGTTGGGGCTGGGGGATTTCGACAAGTTTTTCCTCATAGACAATGTACAGTGGGAGAATGTTTTTTAGATTTCGTTCGAAAAAAATGGGGTGTGGGGCATGCGACCCTTGATGGGACATCTAGATGTCGTAAGCTTTCATATGAAAAAAAATGTCGGTTGAGGCTGGTGGACTCGGTGAAGGTTTTTTACCACATGATTTTAAATATATAGATAGGAAATCGTAGATTTCCGGTAAACACGCTTGTATCTTGAATCAGAATTGCGGAGTTTGCGGGATTTAAATATAAAATTTTCAGACTTGGTCAGTCTGGAAACGAAAGCAAAATTTGTTTTCGTACCGAATTTGGAAATCCATGTGCGTGCGGGACAAAACTAGAAATATTTATTGACGAGCACATAATCATAATCTGATGAAGCTTATACCTTTGCCGAACAGTTTGTTTAAATTAAGTTTGAGGTTGATAACGCGTTTTAAAATAGTAGCCATATGATGTATGAAAACAAAAGAAGCTTTTAAGAAAGTTTGGTATTCCTGTTAGTTGCAGAAGAGACGTCTTGAAATGAAATATGGGTGAATGAGAGTTATTTCAGGTAACGAGGTATAAAACTCCGATTGACGCCATGTTATGGGAAATGGGACAAAAAAAATTTTTTTTAATGATCTGACATTTCGCAAGTCACGTTAAGAAAATTTGAACGATGGCCATTAGCTGGATATGGTTTGACAGGGAAAACAACATATGGATTGCTAGAAGTCATTGATTTCTTGGCGGAAATGTTTCGATTGCTTAAAAATATTTGATTGAATTTTGATGTGACGACCATATATAGATTATATTTCTTCTGATGGCAAAATAATTATTGTTTTATCTTATTAGCTTCATTGTCTATAAAAATATCTAATTTCAGAAATTGTATGGGGCCATGAACTAGTGTTAGCGTTTCCGATTTGGATCCAGAAGGTTCAAGATTTCAAACTTGTCTCTGCCAAAGTTTCGCAGTGTATAGGGGTCTGGTGATTATTCAACTCGTTCAAGGTCAAATATCCTTTTGATAATGGGGCGAAAACGACCGCGGTGGCCTAGTGGTAAGGTTCCAGATTTGGGGCCGTTTTTCCAGGTTCGAAACCCGATTCCACTGAAGATATGGAGCATGCCGCACATTTAATCATATGTAGGGGGGTCAAACGGCCCCCCGATAGTGTGGTGCTGGCGCTTGGAGAGGGATGTCAGCTCAGGTGTCGTCCTCGTCTTCGGACCGCGGCTCGAAATTATGAGGTCCGTACCAAAATAGCCCTCGTGTTGCTTCAAAGCGGGACGTTAATATAACTTACCTAAACTAATAGTGCGTGGAAAGAGGAATGCCAGGTGAGGTATCGTTCTCGTCATCTAAATATGGTGCAAAATAGTAAGGGCCTTCCCATATAATAACTTTTGTAGCGGTTACAATTCACTGCCTTCTCCTTCTTATGGTAGGTGGCGCTACTAGAGCCGCCCGGGTTTTTCCCATGATGCCTCTCTCTCTTCTTCTACTGTGTACTTGCCTTGTGTTGTTGTTCTCTGTCTTGCGTCTTGTACCTTTTAATGTACTGTGTCGTGGAACTTAGCCATCTAATAAAAATGGTTCCTGAAATTGAATTAATTCTTCAACAGCGGCATTCCATATAAACATGAGTCTCGTCCCTCTACACTTTCAAATTGCTATAATACGATATGTTAATCTAACTATAGTAACTGAACTTCAAAAGTTTTCATTCCAATTGAATACAGTTTTACTGGCAGCATATAATTTTGAAGAAACAGAGGTATTACGGCCATAGGCAATAAGGTTTATTTAAGTAAATCATTAAAATTATTGTTACTTTGTTAATTTAAACAGAGATATAAATACGAATTAACGGAAGTTTTAATTGTCAAAGAGGTAGGTTGTTAATATTATTGTAAAAATACAATAATATTAACAACCTACGATTGAAAAAGAACGAGGAGGAATAAGAATCTGGTGGATGACGACATCAGAGGCCTTCATTCATGGAGACTCAAATAGTGAATAGGTTTTCTGTAGAGGAAAAACGACTTTAAGGTCTAAATTTGAATTTTCCTCTAAGGCCTGAACCCATTCCGGAGCAAATTGCATAGATAAACATTTATTCACAAAGAGGAAATTCAAAACAATCTTTGAAACAATCCGAAAAGAAGGGCTTAAAATGTCTAACCTCTTTGGTTGAGGAATGGAAGAAAAAACTACGCTCAGAAGTGAAGTTTGTATATAGATGTGCTCTCCTATCTCCATCTAGTGAGGGATGCACTGACCGAAAAATCTAATAATTTTTTTATAACGTATTTTTATATTTTTTATTTTGTTCTTAGTATTTTAAAGATTTTTTGATTGTTTTCATGCATTTTATGATTTTTATTTTCGTTTTCTATTTTTATAATTCAGAGAAATTCGCAGGGGAGCCTTTAGTAATCGTCATCAATTTAAACAGGATACTGTCTCACTTTTTAGCATTGGACAGGTATGGCAATATAAATAGAGGCTTTCACACCATTGGATTGGAGAACGTTGCTCTTCACTATCATTTGACCAACCCAATGCTTGTATTCTTTTTGAAAATCAGTTGGTTTAGAAAGAAGAAAGAAAATGTGTCTTTGGATTCATCTTCTTGTTAGTTTATAACGGAAATAAATTTTCATGAAATCCAGTGGCGGCTTGTCCATAAGAGCTGCAGTTCCCACCTGATGTCATTTTGAAAGATTATATCTTTATTGAACTAAAACGGCAAAAAAGTAATAAAAATATGAAAAGAAGGCGGAAAATCATTTAAGAATTAAAGAGAGACGGACCAGAGCCGCGTCAAGTTTTGCCCCTCCTACGGATTCGATAATGAAACAAGGAGGAAAGCGAAGTGGGAGAAAAGCAACCCTTTCTCTTCTTGAAATTGCATTAATTTGAGCTGTTTTTTTTTCAGCTCTCTTTTGGCGCGACTTCCTCATTTGGCTCTTTTTCGCTTTTTCTCTGTAGTTCAGCTGTTATGTCGTTTTTTTAAATCCATTTCTGGAGGAGTTGTAATTTTTTTTGTTTCTTTATGATTTTTCGGGTGCTGATTTCGATTCTGATGTTTGCCAGCAATGATTTTTGTTGGAATTCTAGTTACAGCCAAAAAACATGAAGAAAAATTTAACCCCAGTTTTTTTGGTTATAACTCAAAAATTATCAATTTTTAGTGTATCATCATTATATACCAAAATAATCAGCACAAAATTTCCTACAACTTAGGTCTATAAAACTTTTACAGCACTGCTTGTTTCTGAGCTGACGAGCCGCCACTGATGAAATCTTTAAGCTCAAGGCAAGATTTGTATACGTCATAACGATCATTACGCAAAATATCGATTTGCAAGTGTTCAAAAAACTAACAATTTTTCCAAAATATCGATTTAATTTTAAATACGTTCTTATCATATTGGCAATTATTTATCTTATAGAACGTCGGCCACTTAGCTATTCAGTACTGTCATGTTGCAACTGATATTAGTTTATATAATTCAAATTCTATACAAGCGACATCAAGCTCTAATTGAATGGGGTTTCAAAAGTTTCTGCAGATAACGCAAAGTAATCGCCATATCATAAAATTTGATTCACTGTTTATATTTTTAAAAATTTTCATTTTACTAAAGATGGAATTTTGTAATATTTCTCTCCCCTTGCATTGAAATATTGTTAAGTTGTTAGTTCCCAATGACACCATCATATTTAATTATTTTCTTGTCTTAAATTTCACTTAATTGATTAATTTTAATTAAAATTTATTCCATGTGAAGGCGCCATCTGGTAAGTAATTTTAGAAGGACAGATAAAAAAATCCTATAATATTTATAATAATCTTTATATACTAGAAAATCACCCGTCAAGGTATACGAGTGCAAATTGCCTTTTCATTCGTGAGATTTCCCGTCAAATTTCAAGTGTTTAAATAGATATATATGCGAGAGAAATGTTTAACATTGATTAAAAACAAATAAATTAAACCTATGTTTTATGATAGGAAATATTTTTTATTTACATATTATTTACATATTTCTTTATTCAAAAAACCTCTTGGTAAACACCATTCCGTGTGAAGTATTTTTCGTCGTTTAACAATTTTATTATAATTCAATAAACACGAAATTCTCAGCTTGTCAATCGTAAATCAAAGTTAAAATTTCAAAGGAATTCTTTTTCGAAATTCTAATCAAAACAAAGCACTTCTCTGCTTGTCAAACGTTGCCAAAAAATATTATTGAATTATATCACCACGATTGCAATAAATAATCAGGTGACGTCCAAACTATATCACGCGCATGATATACCACTGATGTAATTGACTACTTTCTATTAAAAAACGGAAATTAATTTGAAATATATGATTAATATAATTTAAAATTTCTCTTGAACTATTGATCATAGCGAGATAAATTTGATATCAATCGATAGAAAATTTTAATTCACTATTTTAGAGATATTAAATTTGAAACTAGAACGACAATTACTCTTTTAAATTTAAAATTACTGAAAGTTAGGTTCTTTAACAATGAAATAATGTTGTTTACCGTCTCGCAGTGCGCGAGTTTTATTGTTGAAGACGTCAGAGTGTTACCAAGAGATCTGGGCTATTATCTTTATATATAAAAG
Organism: Araneus ventricosus; assembly: GCA_013235015.1. Lineage (NCBI taxonomy): Eukaryota > Metazoa > Arthropoda > Arachnida > Araneae > Araneidae > Araneus > Araneus ventricosus. The sequence goes on from BGPR01020006.1 coordinate 6,736, forward strand.
GCAAATTTCATGATTCACTTACTGACTCACTCATCACAAAATCTCCCTAGCCACTTGGGCTAGAAACTTGAAATTTGGCAGGCGGTTGCTTCTTCGGGAGTATGTGCTCAGTAAGAAAGGATTTTTCGAAATTTTAATTAGAATTTAAATTATTTAAAAAATACTTTACATTTTAGCGTTCTTCCGGAATAACTTCGGATCCTATTATCGCAAATAAACCCATTTTTACATCAACTTAAAGATAAAAAAATTAGCTTTTCATTGACACCGATCTTATTTCCATGCGAAAATTTTAATTAATGTTTCAAAATGTTTTTAAACATTAATTTTAACAATATTTTTATTGCTGTAAATAAAATTCAAACCATCGCACTATTTCATCAAATCTTTTATTTACGTGCTTTTGAAATTGTTACGGTTGTGATAGTATAAATTGTTTTCTTGGGAAATTAACTCCAAAGCAGAATTTTCACTTTAGTATTAATCGCATTTCTGAAATATTTTATCACACCTGCTTCAAAGTAATATTTTTATAGAGCATGGTTAGAGATATTTGATTTCAAGTTTGTTTGTTTTTGTTGTGTGTGATTTAGATTAAAATGATTTTTGTCCTTTCTCCAAGCATTTAATCTCATGCGTTCCTGCCACTTTAAAATTATGAGGTGTGAAAACGCTTTCAAATTTTTGTATATTGCATTATAGGTAATTTTTTATTAAAATTTTGGTCAGGCTTACCACCAAACTTGAATTTCCTCAAGTGATAACTCATCAAATTTGGTAGTAGAAACTAGAAATTGCTGCCTGAAAATAGGAATTACAAAAAGGCAATAGTGTTCGGGAAAAATAACTAATTTTTAAATTTTATTCCTTACCTCCTACACTCCCGGGTCTTTTAGATGTCTATGAATTTTTTGCCGCCTCACTTTCTATACCCACTGGTGCATTCTGGAGTCCACCATGTTCGGTTTTCGCGACTATATTCAGCGTTAATCATTCTAAGGCTGAGTGATAGATGAATTGAGGTATCCGACTGCTATAAAATCGTCGTTTTTGATGAAATTATCAAAAAACCTTTTATGACTTAATTTTGTAGCCTGTTTAACCAGCTTTCTAAAACTGTCTCACTTTGAACTCTACGTGAATTACAAATGGAGTTGCAGCTGTTTTATTACCGAACTGTAAGCATTATTTTATGTTGCGTGAAAACTTTAAATGTGTTTTCTGAGAAATGGTATTTTTGAGGAAAACTGTCGACCGTAACAAGGATTTCTCAAAACCTTATTCAAGTATAGATATGAAATTTTCCGAGATTGTTTTCTGTAATATGCTTGATGTTTTCCTCTAAAAACTAAGGTCAATTTTAAAATTAAGTATTATTTTTAAGTGCTTAAATATAAACGAAAAGCATTTTTTATGAAAAATTACCAGTTTAGTAACTATGTTCAGCTATATCTCAAAACAATTTTGAAGTACAAGAAATATTTTAGAGCATAACACAGATAACTGTCATAAAAATGTAATCCTACAAGGATTTATGTATATTTAGAATATGATTTTGTCTATGGCTGTTAGCGTAAGGCAAATATTTTAGTCATTTTTCTTCAAATTTCTCAGTTTTTAAAAAAAGTATTATTTTGAAAGACTAATTTTACAATATTTTCATAGTTTTAAAACATATACAGTTGAAAAATAACATTAAAAATATATATAATTTATTTTTCAAAAAAATGTCTCCGAACACAGTCGCATACCTTGAGTGAAAATTTTTATGAAACTCAGTTTGTAAGTTTCGTCAGCTGCGATGCATCCTACAGAATTGTATCGCTGGCATTTTAAAATTTACGTCTTTAAATATTTTACTATCTATCAAATACAATAAAATATTCAGTTTTTTGTTCATCTTTCCTGAGTTATCGCGGCTAAAAAATGTTCTGCGACCGGTAATTCTATAATTAATATAAAATATAAAAGAAAAACTAATTTGAACGGGCGAACCAGCTGGTCGCCAAAGGCAGCTAGTATTAGTGATAAAAGACAAATACCTACTATGACTAACTCACGCACTCACCGACTCACTCATTATGAAATCTTCCAAATCACTGGGACTAGAAACTTGAAATTTGGCAGGCGGTTGTTTCTTGGGGAGTAGGTGCTCACCGAGAAATGATTTTTCGAAATTTTAGATAGAATTTAAAGAATTTTAAAGTTTTTCAGGAATAACTTCTGATCCTCTTATAGCAAACAAGCATTTTCACATCATCTTACAGATTAAAAAATTAGCTTTTCAATGACACCGATCTTTTTCCCAAACGAAATTTTGTTCAATTTTAATTAATGCTTAAAAATGTTTTAGAACATGATATGTAACAATGTTTTTATTGTTGTAAATAAAATTCAAACCATCTCATTATTGCAGCAAATCTTTTATTACGTTTGTGATAGTATAAATTATTTTCTTGAGAAATCAAATCCAAGCAGAATTTTCACTTTAGTATTCATTGCATTGCTGCAATAGTTTATCGCACCTGCTTCAAAGCAATATTTTTATAAAGCTTGGTAACAGGTATTTGAATTCAGGTTTGTTTACTTTTGTGTTTGTGAGGTAGACTGAAATGATTTCCGTCCTTTCTTTAAGCATTTAATCTCATGCTTTTCTGCCATTTTAAAATTATGAGGCATGAAAACGCCTACAAATTTCTGTATATTGCATTATAGGTATTTTTTAATAAAATTTTGGTTAGGCTTAAGAATACAGAATTGCGCCAAACTTGAATTTCCTCAAGTGATAACTCATCAAATTTGATAGTAGAAACTAGAAATTACAGCCTGAAACTAGGAATTACAAAAAGGCAATAGTGTTTGGCAAAACTAACTAATTTTTAAATTTCGTTTTCTAACTCCTATACTCCCGATGAAATTTTTGCCACCTTACTTTTTGCCCCACTGGTTCACACGGGCTTCCACTATTTTCGGCTTTCGTGACCATATTCGGAGTTAATCATTCTAGCGATAAGTGATATATGAATTGATTGACATACAGAATTGCATCACTGGCATTTTAAAATTTAATTCTTTAAATATTTTACTATCTGCCAAATACAAAAAAAGATTCTGTTTTTCGTTCATCTTTCCTGAGTTATCGCAGCTGAAACTGCGACGGATAATGCTATAATTAATATAAAATGCAAAAATAGGAACTAATTTAAACGGGCGAACCAGCTGGTCGACGAAGGCGGCTAGTCAGATGCAAAACATTAAAAAATAAGCAAAAGAAAATAATAAATATAAAATATTTTTAAACATGTTTTGTTTCATGTAATAAATGATAAATATAAAAATATTTTTAAAAAATTTTGTTAGTGTGTTAAGAAGAAGAAAACATTTTTTCATCAAAAATAGGGAAGTTAAAAATGTAGACACATGAGGAGCTCAAATCAATACTAAGAAGAAATTAAACCACAGTGCATGTCTTAAGAAAAATAAATCCTAAACATTCAGAAACAATTAATAATATATTATGCATATGATTAAAATTCTAATTTCCTTGCAATTTTTCTATCAGCGCCTATAGATTTTATAATATATTTTTACCAAGTTTTTGATAGAAAAAAGTATTTTCTACCTTTTAGTGAACTATCAAATGCGATTTTGATATTTTTTTAATTTTTGCTATTTATTTATATACGTATAGTTGATGCCATGCTAAAGCTGATCCACGGTATCCTATGTCCACATAAATTAACATTCTTAAAGATTTAACCCTCTGAGCCCTATCCCGCCTCATTCGACACAGGGCGGACTTGTGGCAACTTAGCTACAGCAATCCCTAGAAAAGGGAAAAATTAGAACTTTCATCCCCACGCCCGAAGGGATTCCCAAGCAGATACCTTCTGACCCTGCCCCCAGGCGGCAGTGGATTTAATTGAGCCCTAAGCTATATGATGTTTCTATTTATATGTTTGTCGTAATGGTGTTTATATGTGTGTGTGTCGTGAATAAATCGAAAAAAGGACAAACTGGATTGTCATTGAACTAAATATCGAATCACACACATGGGAAGCCATCACAGGACTCACGCGGTTTCAGACGACTGTGTGTATTTTACTTGAGAAAATTAGTTCGTTTCTTTGTTGACAATTGATCGCGCATCGGAGGATGTCGTCCTCCTGGAATTTCTGTACACTGTAAAAAATATCTGGTTTTTTCGGACTTTTTCCGTATATTTGACGGTTTAAATCTGTTTTGTTGAGAAAACGGTTTTTCACCGTTTTCCGTTCCAACTATAAACGGTTTAAAACCGTCAGTTCAAATTATATTTTTCGTCATACGGTATTGCTTTTCATACGATAACTTTCTTAAATCATTTAAAGATTATCTTCCACAGTTGCTCTTATTTTTAAGTAATTATTTTATGGTTTTGAACATCGTGCGAATAAAACTGCGATTGGACTTTATATATACACGTGTTCTGGCAACAGTTCAACAGTTGATTTTTACACCACTAGGTGGCGCCACTAGAACTATAGTGATTTTAAATCTCAAATAAATTTTTTTACCATATTGTATGAAGTCCCCGGTGGTCTAGTGGTTAGAACGATTGCCTGCCAATTCGTTAAACGCGGGTTCGATCCCCAGCTCTGGGGAGTTTGAAGTTTTGTCACCATCGAAATCGTTCAAGTAAGTTCAATTAAAAATTAGATTAATTGAACTAATTGAAATTAATAATTAAGCCTTGATTAATTAATATTCCTAATTAATAATAATTAAGTCTTAACTAATTAAGATTTCTAAATAATGACTTTGCAGATAGTTCGAGAAGTGATGAGAATCTCTAATTTGGAAAAATGACGTCACTCACTTCAGCTCACATCAGCACATTTGAACTCAACTAGGTCGATGACGTCACTTCGGGCGCAAGAAGAAAACATCTCAACTTACGCCTACCGTATTACTCTTAATTTTTACGGAGAAAACTTGATCTCATATGGTAAAAAACCGTTGTGACTACGGATTTACTTCTTAACTTTTACGGAAAAAACGTGTTCTTTTATGGTAAAAAACCCTTGTGCATACGGATTTACTTCGTAAGTTTTTCGGAAAAAACTTGTTGTTGTATGGTAAAAAGCCGTTTGGCCTACGGATTTATTTCTCAACTTTTACGGTTTTGCACAACCAACCCAGCTGACAGTTTCAAACCGTAAATTTTACGGGATTTTTTTTTAACAGTGTAGAGAAAGGTTGGATTTCATTCTGGTTTTTGATGCACTTGAATTCTCACTCTAGCCGGGTTCAAAGAGTTAAATTATAGCAAATAATCTTTACTTAACTCTAATTTGACAAATTACATTCTAAATGAAATCACTTACACAGCGATTAATCACAGATTTCTGTTTACGTAGATAAGCTTCTTCCATGCATTCGAAAAGCATGATAAGTGTTTAATGAAGCATCACGTCTCGAAAGTAAACTCGGTTGTTTCATTCTTTTAATCGCTAGTTAATTACAGGTTCCTTGGTTACACTTGGCCATTCATCATTGAAATTGTCAGTCTGCCACGATCCATCATCTACTCCAGTGCCAGAGGAACTCTGCGGCTGCCATTCAGAAAGTGGAGTGTGGAAGAGTTAATCACTTCCACATCGCCAAACATGCGTGTAAAATTCAGCCAAAACGATTAACCAGACCTAAAAGTCTTCAAAAAAGTTTTTGAAATGCTTTACAAACTGAAATAGCATTGTTTATTTGAATTTATATATGTTACTGTCAATGTATGGAACTCCACCATGTTATAGAATGCCGGGCTCTTTTTAGACAAAGTATGAAATATGAGAATTATTATATTCTTTCCCTAGGCTAGTATATAATATCTAAGAATTTTATAGAATGAGAACTGTTATTTAAGCAAAGTATGAAAAAAGATCGTGATAAGGCTATTATTTAAAAGATGTGCATTCCTCAAATATTATTTTGAAAAAATAACGAAAGAGTGCCATTTAAAAAATTTTATTTAAAATACGAAAGGAAAAACGAAAGCATTACAAAACAAAATTTATGCCTTTCTTATTAAGAAAACAGAATGAAATATCAACCTACTTCTTGCGTCAAGAAGATAAATAATTTTGTTTTAGATTGCAATTAATTTTATCTATATAAGGCAATGTTGGTATGTGTGTTTGCTATAGACTCAAAAACTACTGGACCGATTTGCTCGCGGTTTTTTGCAAAATGACCCGCGTTGTCCGGAGAAGGTTTAAAGCTATTGAAATCCTCAATCTCATCATTAGAAAGAAAGTTTGAGAGCCCAATATTATTTTAACGGCTACCGTTGGTGATGATTGAAGGAACGTTTGGCGCAACTCCTTCCTAATGGGGGAAGGGTTGCTTTCTGCAAACAGGGTTGTTTTTCGGTATTGCGTCAACCTCGGTACCAGAGGCAGGGTTGCCATTACGGCGTTTTTTTTATTTTTGCTCATGACTCTCAGAAAAAATTTTAATAAATAACACAGGCCTACAAAATATTTTTGTGTGTGCCTAGGATTTCAGTACTGATTTTAGCTATATTTGGGGCACTGAATCTAAATGTGAAATCAGATTTTCTCTATCAGCTATAGTTTTTTAGATCAGTGTTTTTTCGACGTGCAGTTCTACAGGAAATGTGCAGTTCTAACTCCATTTTGTTCAGTTCTAACTCCATTTTGCGCAGTTATAACTCTACTTTGTGCAGATCTAACTCTATTTTGTGCAGTCCTAACTCTATTTTGTGCAGTTCTAACTCCATTTTGAGCATTACTAAATCACATATTCAAGGAATGGTTCCGGTAAATTTGCCCTTTTGTCAGTCTGCCATCCAGTTATTTCAAGGAAAATCCAACAGATGGAGAAATGTCTGTCCGGTATCTGAAGTGACCGCCCGGCCCCTCACTCAGAGGAAGTGTTGATTCCAACGTTTCTCCAGCTACCAGAGCTCTGTGAGGACGAGTAATGAAGTTTAACCCCTTCGGGAAGAGCGACGCATATGTGCGTGTGAGTTAGATTCCCCACAGGGCCGAACGCCGCATCCGTGCGTTACGGCGAAATTGATTCTGTGGGCCGAGAGCCGCATATGTGCGTTGGGTTTATGGAACAAAATGTTTTCTATCAGATGGCGTTACTATTCCATGTTTCTTTCACAAGATTGGTCCCGTGCATTAATATTTCTTTCTCCGAGGTCAGATTGTAGTCGATCACGTGTTTGTGAATCATTGGATTAGAATTATTGGATTTTCGGGATATAAACAGAAACACGTGTCAGCAAGTGTGAAGAGAAGCATATGTTAAAGAGCTCTTTAACTCATTTTGGATTGCTTGTTTATAATTTCTCGTCTCGCTTTGGTTGGGATTTCATGAAAGATATTCTGTCAAGGGTTTTTACGCCTCTCAGTTTTATTTCTGCAGTTATGGGTAGAAGAACGCGTTATCTTTCCAAGGAGGGAATACGTAAATTTTTAAATGACCCTTCTATGGATTTTTACGATTATAATACCAAAACAATAAATTATTAGAGTTCTCCGGATAGTTCTCAATATTCACATTTTCAATTAGAAGAGGATAGTACTAATATGTCGGTTCCAATTCCGTCATATTAGTGGAGTACTAAAATAGAAGATTTTTCATAAGGCTTTGAAATGTTAATTATTAAAATTTTCTTGAAGTATTTTATAATATTAAATGTAAATATTTATTTTTTTCCATGTTTTCATATTTTGCATCAATAATCTAATGTTAATTTAGGTACTTTCAAATACAGTGAAATACACTATATTTTTATTTTTTATTATTAAAAAATCGTGTATTTTAATTAAACTTTTTTATTATGAATAGAATATGATATCTTTTATCACATATTTAAAAATGGTTTCATTTCTATGTAAAGGGCACTTTTTATGCATTATTATATAACTCGCTTTTTTTACGAAATTTAATGCGTGTTAGGCTTTGCGGGAGAAAATGCTTCTGCCGGTGGGCACCGACAGCGCTTGCCTGCTTCCTTCAGCGGGCGTCCGTCTCGAAGGGGTTCAAGTTATTATGAGGGATGTCATCAATTCCTCAAGGTTTCGACCAGGATGAGTTAAATGACCTCACCAGATATCTCAACCTGTCAAAAGATGCTTCGCAAGCAACAAAGAGAATCCGAGAAGCACAAGAGAATCGCCAGTAAAGTAGTCCTACGCCTTTAACATCAGCGGCTGTTTGAAAAAGACAGCTTCCCGTCATTTTTTTATATTATATTGCAATTGTTCCTAAATAAAATTTGCAAATTCAAAAAATTGTACCAAAATCATACAAACTGCGAGGCACTTCCATTCAATTTGAAACAGAAGTAGGCGAGAAAATCTTGATAAAAAATATTTTTGGGCGGTATTCATCCTTGCATAATAATTCCAATGTTTCTTGTAACTAAGCAATAAATATTAGCTTTATTTCTGATTCATAATTATTATTTTTCTTCATTTTTTATTAAAAATATTGAAGAAAATGTTCGGTTTATCCAAAAAGTTGGATTCCTGGGGGTGGGATTCCCGAGGTTCCACTGTATAAGCATTTCCTTGTACGAGGTAATTTTATCAAATATTAGAAATGATATCGTAAGTTGGTTTGTAATTAAATTCAGAATTTGTAAATTAGATATGTCATTATAATTTAAGTTATAAAATAACTTTAAAAATACAGGAAACAGTGGTATGGATTTTTAGGATGTGCATTATGACATGATTTGAATCTCCTACTTCTGTATTCATAAAACAATATTCTGGCGTGCAACAAAACAGCATAAATTTTTAAAATGGATTTGGGAAATTGTAATAGTTTTCGTTCAATTGAACAAAAGTATCATTAGTTCAATTAAACAAAAGTATTTATAATTTATTTATTCTTTATTCACCCATAGAATTTTGCCTTTCATTTTCTTAATTTTAAATTTCTTATTTATCATTGTCTTTTTATTTTGTTCTTCTTTCCTTCTTTAATATTAGCATTGCTTTATGGAAAAAGTTTACATTATTCAGTTTTTTTTTCTTTCGTGAGATTATAATCTTAAGTTTTTAACTGGAATGCACCATTATTATTATTATTTTATTTTTGTTGCAAGATGCGTGCTGAAATTAAGAAGTGAAAAATCTGTTCCCAAGAAAACAGACTCTCCACAATTTCAAAGAAAACATTTGAATACAATATACGAGAGATAATGAGACACAGAGATTATCATTTTAAAGCTTTGGTTCTTGAATTATACGAAATAGAAATAAATCACCCGTTTATTCATGAAAAATTAGTAGCGAGAGTGTCTACAATTGGTTAATCAACTGAGATTTAAAAAAAAAAATCGACGGTGTTCTGTCTCTGCGAAACGGCCGCTGGGATTGAGGGGCGTAGACTTATTTACCTTACTCAACTGTGACTAAAGTAGCTCTATGTGACTATTAACTCTATAGTCTATAGTGACTATTAGTCTATTTTGATGTATTGTGATCTTTCACTTATGCGCGGACGCAGGGAACAGCGAGGTGAGAGACGGCATAAGTGAAAAACCACAAAAGGGACCTTAAAAGTGAAACATCAATACAGTGTACAAATATTGTTAATTAATACTATGTATATACTGCTGAAAAATGTAAATAAGATATGTTTCAAAATGCAAATGTGTGTATAACTTCCATTAATTATTTTTAAGAACACAAAGAAAATGGAAATGCCCCCGATTTTTTAAAATCTCTCAATGTCGATTCTGGGACATTAAAATGCTCAGCTAAAGCAGTTTTCGAGGTGCAAGGATTTTCTTCGAATTTTTTAATAGCATCCATTTGAAACGAAAGCGACAATTTCGTTCTTTTCGCCATTTTAAAATTTAACCATCTAATAAAAACTCCAAAGATGGTTCTTTCGTTAGTGATCAATGCCACGTGGTACGTACCGTACTAACTTCTATAATTGGCTGCTGTATAAATGGGACTTTTACTGATGTCAATCACAAGAACCCTCACGTACACCCCTGTGTATAAGTTAGAGGAATGCGTTCCTGTAATCTGAACAATAGAGGAAGGGCGAGAGAATGCATTCCTGGAAGCAGAGCAAAAATGGTTTTTGTTCCGCTGAAAAAAAGTATTTGAGCTAAGAAAATTTTTTGGACGCGCATAAGTGAGAGGTGCTTTTTTAATGCGGCGCATAAATGAATAAGAGTTATCATTGTTTTAATATATCCCTGGCAGGGACAGCGAAAAAAACGCGCATAAGTGAAAGAGAGCGCGTACAAGTGAGAGGTCACTGTATATGTTTTTCCTCTTTCTTTTGAAAATATGCTTTTTGATGTACAAATCCCCTTTGTCCTTTGTTTAGGAAGTTTCGGGCTAAGAGAAGCTATGTTTGGCATAATGCTAGCTTCTTACAGAAAGATTTCCCAATTATTATTTTTAATTCATTTCGAATAGTTCTTAGCCCTTGAAAAAGTGGACTAGAATGGATTCCTTGTTTGTTTTTGGTTTCATTTGACTACCTCTGAGTTTATTTTTTATTTGTTTATTTTCTTGGCATTCTGTGTATGATCTTGATTTTAATTGTTCTTTTTTTTTGTTTTGCTGCTGCAATTGCGCGCTACTTAAACATTGTTTACATTTTATCTAATTTTTTTCTAAATTTTTATTCTATACATTTTAGTGTTTATAAATAAAAATAATTTTGTTGCTGTTTTCTGTTCTTGTTTATTGTTTAAGTTAAGATTAATTTTAAATTTTTTCTAATTTTTCTAGTTGATTGTTTTTAAGCTCTATTGTGACCAACTTCTCTTCGTCGTGATTTTCACCAAGTTTGCAGCTGGACTGTGACTAATCATTTATTTCAAATTCTAAAATTCTTTTTGAAAGTTTCAATGTCTACCTTTCTCTGTTAAATTAAAGTACAACCAACTCTCTATGTTATTTGGTTGCGGAGTTATAAGCGTTTAACGTCGCTGTGACGTCATCAAAATTTTTCGTTATTTTCTCCAACTTTGCAGCTCGACTTTGACTAAAGTGTAATTTTAAATTCCAAAATTCTTTTTTGAAATCTTTTATGCAGTTCTTTCTCTGTTAAATGAAATTAAAACAAACTTTCTATGTTATTTGGTTGCACAGATATAAACGTTTTACTTGAGCGCGAAAAGCGTCAAAATTCTTTTCTTTCCCGACACACCATTACACCACTATGGAGGGACGTAAATCTACGTCAAAAAATCTGCTGTATCTGGAACACAATTATTGCATTTTTTTCTGGTACTTCTATAATATTTCTATACTGACCCTGTTAGCACAAGATATTGTTCGATATCCTCAAGATGTTATTCGATATTCTGAATACCGCACAATACCGTGAGGATATCGTAGCAATATTGTACAGCATCTTGTGCTAATATGGGAAAATTAAAGAAAAATAGAGTTAAAACTATCCTAGCAGCACAAAAATCTCATGCTATATTTTTAATGTTAAATATTCAATATTGAACTAAATCCTTAAAATATCGCTACTCTACAATATGAAGTAGCTTTCTATTTCCTAGGTTCCTGAAAACTTATTTTTATATTGTGAAAAACTAGAACACTTTGCATTATAACTGTACTGAAAATCATGATTTCGGAATCAGAGTTTTACACATTTGCGATTCTTTTTCTATTTCCTTTATAGTTGTTTAAATCTATTCACATTAATTCACTGGTTCTGTACTAGGCTACTACATTATATTTAAAGAAATTTTCATTACAAATTATTTACAAAACATTATCAAGGTTTTAAAAACTGGTGAAAATGTATTTAAAATTTACTTCATTTTGCCTAACTTCTCTCTCCATCTTAATCAAAAATAAGATTGAGATTTATTTTATTTAAAGATAATGTAAGATTCAGGTAGTAACACAAATAATATTCAGCATACCTTAAACATTTAACTTTTCGATTGAGTCCAGCACCAGTTGGCTTGTATCTATTAATATTGATTACATAATTCTTCGAGTTAATAAAAATATTTAATGGAGGGATAAATAGGAATTTCGATGCCTTTTAATTCAAAAGATTAATTTAAGGAAAATAAAGGCATTCTATTGCTTAGGACACGAATTATTGCTACTTCAGAAAGCAAATCAACGATTTCTATGCAGAGTAAAACTAATCGAAACCTTAAGCACCCTCTTCGGCTAAGAGATGTTGATTCTCAAGCATCAGCATGAAGCGAATTCACATTAGTAACTGAAATGGATAAATTGGAGTACTTATGAAAATGATGGGTAGTTAAGTAATTATGGGCAGTAAGAAAGATTACTGATGTAATTACGTTCTTGAGTTTTAAACGTTGTATTTAGACATCCACTTCAGGAAATAATGTATCTGTAAGATTTGTTTGTGGGTATATATCACTCAAGAGCCAATCATAATCACAAGACGCCAAATACAGAATTAAAAACTGCAAGAATTAAAAAGTGAAATGCTTAAAACTGCATAATCTGAAGTGTGGTAATTAAAATGTTAGAGATGTAGCTTGACCGATAACATCGACAGTACAATTAGATAGAATTGTGAAAACAAAATTTCGTTAGATATTGCTAGATAGAATCATTTATGTGAGTAAAAATCACTGCACATTCAAAACCCGAAGATGATTACAGAGGGTTCAGCGAAGAATATTTGCTAGAGTAATAGAAGACTTGAGAGAATAATGTATCCTGTGACTTCTGGTAATATGAAGTCATTCTTCAAAAATCTGTTTCACAAATATGAGGTACAAACTAAATATTTATAAAAGCAATTCATGCACTACTGTATCGGAAATGTGCATCCTGACTATTAGGTACGGATATTTATTTTTAGTTTAGATGATATATCATTTTCTGTTGCAAATATTTTAATACAATCTGATGATACGATACAATATGATGGCTAATTTTAAAAAAAACTAGATAGCTGATAATAATCAATCTCATTAGCGTTTTGATGTTTGCATTTTCGCTTTTTCTCTTTCTTTTGAAAATATGCTTTTTGGTGTACAGATCTCCTTTGTCCTCAGTTTGGGAAATTTCGGGCTAAGAGAAGCTTTGTTTGGCGTAATGAAAGCTTCTTACAGAAAAATTTCCCAACTATTATCTTGAATTCATTTCGGAAAGTTTGGATCTTTGTGTTTTCGTCTTTCCTCTTTCTTTTGCAAATGTGCTTCTTAGTGTACAGATCTCCTTTGTCCTTTGTTTGGGAAATTTCGGGCTAAGAGAAGCTTTGTTTGGCGTAATGCAAGTTTCTTACAGAAAAATTTCACAACTATTATTTTGAATCCATTTCGAATAAAGTCCTTAACTCTTGAAAAAAATGAACTAGAATGAATTCCTTGTTTGATTTTTTTTTCCGATTACTTCTGAGTTTATCTTTGTTTCTTGAATTTCTTTCTATGATATTGATTTCCATTGCTTTTTCCACTGATTTTTTTTGCTGCTGTAATTGCGCGCTATTTAAACATTGTTTAAATTTTATTTTCTAAATTTTATTCCCTAAATTTTATTGTTTATAATTAAATTTTTTGTTGTTCTTGTTTAAAGTTTAAGTTAAAATTTTATTTTTTAATTTATTTTAATTTTTCTAGTTGATTGTTTCTAAGCCCTTAATACAATCTATTCATTAGTCACGAGATTCATGTCAATCTAATACAATTTAATCCATTACGCATTTTATGTTCCATTCCTGCAGTATTTATTATTTGTAAGAGCGCGTAATATATTTGTCAGTTCGATTATAGATCATATGCATGGTAATATATACCACGAAAGTATGACATGACATGAATCTAACTGATTGATGTGTGAAATTTACATTGTAAAGATTTTTTCAATTGCGTTTTTATGGCATACAGTTTTGGGCAAATAGCAAGAGCCATTATTATAGTCTGTTGTGTTTTTTTCACTCAAAATCATTTATAAGCAAACGCAATTTGATATGACATACGTAAGATAAATTTCTATTACCAATATTCACTCGTTTCTTGACGAAGATTCCTACTCAGAAGCAATGGAATAAAATTTCAGTGTTTAAGCTTCTTATGTTAGCAAAAATCAGAAGCCATGTTTGTTCTTCCTGCAATTCTCTGCTTTTTGTAGTCAGCAGTGTAAGATATTTACAATAGATGGCGTTGGTGCGAACGCCTGCACACGGAAAACCAGCCCAAACCGGAGCTGACTGCATTCATTATCATCCTGCATACATTCCAAAATCTAATAAGCAGCAATGATGCTGATCAAACTGAGAAGATATGAGATTCAATACGCTAAGATAAATATCACTGATTTTGATCCTTGCATATTTATACAGGGTTTCCACACTTACCCTGGTCCAATAACTAATATCTAAACCGTTAGAGATAGACAAATAGTTCCAACTGGAAAAAATGATTTAAATGAAGGGAAGAATTATAATATATGTTATTTGAGTCGCTTAATATATCACCGGAAGAGTTACGAATTCTAACTTTTTATACGGTCCCCAGTCTTATTAGTCATATTTAGTAAACTATTCTTGATATTCTAACATTTTAAACAAAAAAGTCCCACTCTTCTGCGACTAAAACTGAGCGAGTTCTGGAGCTTCGAATTTCATGATTTTTAACCAATCAGCGGCCTCGTCGAGCAAGTGCTGTGCATTGATTGGTGGATCGTCTTCAAGACGGCTATTGAAATGGTGTAAAGTGGTCTAAGTCAGCGATATTCAAAGCTCCATTACTCGGTCAGTTTTAGTCGCAGAAGAGTGGGACTTTTTTTGTTTAAAATATTAGAGTGTCAAGAATATATTACTAAATATGACTGATAGAACCGGGGGACTAAAAAGTTAGAATTCGTAACTTTTTCAGGAATATATTTATTCACTCAAAAACATATATTATATTCCTTACCTTCATTTGAAACATTTTTCCAATTGGAAGTATATATCTATCTCCTATGGTTTAGAAATTAGCTATTGGACCACGATAAATGTGGACACCCAGCTTTGCTGAGTCTACGTGTTGCCACGTCGTATGTATGCTTACGTCTTTACAAAATACCTTCCTCTTTAACCCCTTAACAGTTTTGCTCGAGCTCCACTCGCGCATCGAATTATATCATCTTAAAATTTATATTCTAAGAATTAGTCATTTATAGACTCTGCAAGTCGATACAAAAATTACCGATAATCCATTAATATCTCAAGAGTTCTAAGGCCATGTAGTACAATCAACACGGTAACGCATACCCGAAACAGAGGGAGGGAGTTATCGTTTAATTAAATAGTACAAAAAACTACTCTCTTAAGGGGTTAACTTTTGCTAGCCCTATACCCAGATAGCACGTAAGTTTGCAGCAAGTTTGATTTTGACTTGATATTACCTTGTCATAGCAAATTTGACGCTTCAAACTTGAAGCGAACTTGTAGAAAATTCACCGTGACAACTAGCGCCACCTTCCTTGCATTGCAAGCCTGCTGCAAGTTCACCGTGACAAATAGCGCCACCTCCAAATTTGCAAAAGAAGCTTGATGCAAAGATAGCGCAAAGATATAATTATCTTTGTCTCTGTTTTAAAAAAAAACATCCGATTTTTAATAGCATCTCCGAGACCGTCCTCCTTTTTATTAATTCAATAAATCAATGATAATTTGTGAAAAAACTAATTTTTTATAAAAAAAGATTTTGAAACATTTTCCATCTTTTTCTAAAAGTTTTTACTTTAAAGAAAACTATATCGCCTTTTTCTTAATGTTGAAATTTTAATATTTATAAGCAAAATTAAACCGAAAACACAGTCAATGTTTGTTGAAAAATAATAACTTATACATTTTGTCCCATTTTAAAGTAATTACTTTTGAACTCTAATTTCATAAAATATTCTACTAGCAAAACGGAGTTATTAGTTGTAATTAATGAAATAAAAAAATAGTTTTTTTTTTAAATAAATAGCATACGAATCGAATCGAACGATGTATTAGCGAAATCTATCTCCTCCTCGCAGAGTTTAACTGGCCTAACGGTTAGCACGTCTGCTTCGGAACCGTAGATCGCGAGTTCTATCCCGGATTGTGTTCGTTCTATGTTTTTGCTATAATTTGCAATGCAAGTTTGCTGCAAGTTCGTCCCATGGTGCCTTCGAAGCTTGTGTTAACTTGCTGCAAACTTGTTTCACACTTGCACTCTTGTCGTGTCAAATTTGCTGTAAGCTTGCAGATTTGCAGTGCAAGTCTGCTGAAAATTTGCTGCAAACTAAAATTGCTATCTGGGTAACTATGCCGAATCCTTTAGAATGTAATAAATTGAACTTGAACAAGGATTAGTCTGAGTTGTTATGATATCTTACAATAGGGCAGAAGGATATTCCTGTAAGGTGACAATAAAGGTGGATCGTAAAGAAACAGGTAGCAGGGGGGAATCCCTTAAGATAGAGAAGTAAATCGCGCAAGATTTCTTCATTATAAAGGACCAAAAATATTATATACATATGAATAACATCAGTCAGTAATCGATGATTTGTTTCATAAACCTCCCGATTTAAAACGAAGGATTTTTAATATCTTTGTAAGTAGTTTTAAGCGTGAAGAAAGGCAAATGATGTAATTTTCAAATAATGTGGTCAATTGAGTTGACGGTGGATATAAGTGAATATGCTCTACAGAATTTACTTGAATGCAAGAAATTGTTTTCAACAAATCTATATCAAAACTTTTAATTACATTTTCCGAATATGCTATGTTTGCTTGAATATAAACTGTAGAAATTCGAAAAAATTATTCTAATTAATTCGAAAAAGCTGTAGCAGTTTCAATGACAAAAATACATTTTCTACCTTGGATACGTTTCATGCTACGGCATTAAATCGAGAGTTTTGGACTATTTTCAAATACTATTCCCTTTCCCCCATATACAAGTAAAACGAAACTGTCTGAGGTTGAGAAACACTCAACTATACGAATTCGACGTAGTTATTCTAAATAATTCGAAAATGCTGTAACAATTTCCACGACAAAAACCTTTCCTACCTTTGATACATTTCATATAACGGCATTAAATCGAGATTCTTGAAATATTTTCACATCCTATTTCTTTTCCCCCTACAAATAAAGTGAAACCGTATGATAAATTTCCCGTTGCTGCAATCCGCCACTGAATTATTCACGGGCAGAATGTTTTAAAAGAAACTTTTTACCCGAGGAAACGTCTGCCAGACCAGAATGCAAAACATACGTTGGAGAGTTGTGTTTGGAGAGGGGCTGTCATATCTCCCGTCTCTGCCACCACTTAAAAGAATAGCCCAACGTGTCTGTTCTTCGAGGGGAAAAAAGACAAAGATTTTAAAGCTATTTTGTTTCCCTCTCTTTTATTCAAAAAGTATCCTCTTACTGTGTCTCAGTATATATTCCGGCAACTGTTTAGCTGCCGCTTTAGCACTGAATAATTCAGAGAGCCGTATTCAATTCTCTGTTTGCAATGCTTATGTGAAACATGAGGTGCCTTCTTGATTTTCCGTCTTCGTGTTTGCTTCTCTTTCCATACAATGCATAGCTGATGGGTTTCCTAAACATTTGGAAAGAGAGCAAATTGGAGGAAATATAAGGGTTACTGTGCTTGAAGGAATTCATTTAATGCCCTCTTGAAACTCAACTTATGAAAGATTTAGATATTCACAAGTTGAGGTACTTAACACTGATTAAATTCAGCTGAAAACAGAAAGTAATTGGTGAAATTTTAAAGAACGCACGATCCCTAGTCCTAAACATTATAGCAGAGAATCTTAGCCTGTGGGGGCGGGTAACGCTAAATGGGGGGCGAGCATATCGAAAAGAAAATCTTATTAAAAATTGATTAATTTACAGAAAGGAAAGGAAAACAAAATACATTCTGAAGTAATAAAATACCCATTTACACTGATATAATACACTTATAAATAGGATCGTATCAGTACTACACAATGTATTTAAACATGAACTTATCAATACTAAATTTAAACAAAGTTTAATAATTATTAGGGACTCCATTGGACCTGTCTTGGTGAACAAATTTATTCGAAGGAAATTTAATATTAGAAATAGACACTCTGAGATATATTCTATACTCTGTCCCAAAAGTTTATAGAATCTAGTAAAATATATGTTTTAGCTAAACGGAAAGGAATACAAACACCAAATATGTTTATTCAAACCATATGCGACTTGCATTCAACGAAATATTTAGAAAAAATAACAATTTTTATTTCAATTATATAACAAAATGGAAATATTAGGTGTCCCAAAAGTTTATAGAATATATGACATTTTAACAAAAGGTGCTGAATACAATGTTCTTAATAGTTTAAAGTCTTTCCATTTCTCAGTATGACATTGTATACACGTTTTTCCATCGTCATAATTAAGGTTTGTAATATTTCTGGTTCCAAGTTGTACCATACACTTTCAATGGCCGTATTCAAGGCATTCATTGAATAAAATTGCCTTCCATTCTCATATACCTTCCGAGACATAATGCTTCACACATTTTCAATTGGGTTTAGATCAGGGCTCATCGGTGGCCACTCAAGAACAGTAACATTTTTCGAGTTTAAATAATTTTTCGTAGCATTGGAGGTATGGATAGGAGCATCATCTTGCTGATATTACCAATTTCGTGCCCCTATGTTTTCTGCAAATGGCATAAGATGATTTTCTAGTGTTTCTATGTATTTAGGAGAATTCTGTCGGCCATCTAAAAACGCCAAACCCACTTGACCGCTGAAACTGAAAGCCGTCCACACCATCACAGATCCACCACCACTTTGCCTACTGAAAAAGCTACTGGGCTCTTTTTGTAAATAATGCCAATATTTTATATTCCCGTCAGGTCCATCGAAGTTCCATTTTTTTCATCACTGAAAAGGACAGCCATCCATTTATCACCATATGACATATGATTACGAGCCCATTGTAATCTCTTACTAATGTGAAGATTTGGGAGTGGTAATCTGCGAGCCACTTTTGCGTGGATCATATAACCAGATTCTCTAATATTCGTCTATGAACAGTGTTCTTGGGGATTTGCAACCGGGAAGCCCCAGTAATTTCTCGAACCGACATTTTCTGACTTGAAAGCCATTCTTTGTATCCGTCTATCACTGAGAATTTCCGTCACCTGTGGTCTTCCTGAACGAGGTTTTGGCTCATAGGGCGTCTTACAAGTTAATACACGATAAATCATGCTTTTATAACGATTTAAAAGTTTCAATATTTCCTTAACAGTCTTACAGAGCAATTTCAAATGCAGAATTTTACTCACTTCTTCTTAGAGAGCTGCTACGCTTTAGGCATCTTGAAACGCAGAACAAACAAACGCTTTCCTTTTCTTACAACATAATTATCAGGCTCCGAATCGACGTCATGATTACGGATACCATATTTGCTTAAAATTGCATTTGTCTATAAACTTTTGGGACAGGTTATTTCAGTTAATTCTACGATTTAAAAATTAGCATCAAATATACGGGGTAGAACTGCTGTTTTTTCAATTTAATAAACATAACATATCTATACAGTAAGTTACATCGAAATATATCATAGACAAGAAATAATATAGGCAAAATACAAGATTCTATAAACTTTTGGGACAGAGTGTATATTTAGATAAGAACCCCCGCCCCGAAATGAAATCTAAAAATAATTATTTTTGTATGCATTGCTACTGCTTGAGAGGGGGCGCGATGAAAATTATGATTGAAAATTGGGTCGAAAATACTGAAAGGTCGAGAAACACTGAACTATAGGAATTCGTTGTAATTATGCTAAATAATTCAAAAATGTTGTAACAATTTCAACGACGAAAACCTTTCCTCCCTTTGATACGTCTCATACAACGGCATTAAATCGAGATTCTTAGAATATTTTCGCATCCTATTCCTTCTCCCCCATCTACAAATAAAACGAAACAGTCTGAGGTTGAGAAACACTCAAATATACGAATTCGACGTAATTATTCGAAATAATTCGAAAATGCTCTATCAATTTCACTGACAAAAACCTTTCTACCTTTCATACATTTCATGCAACGGCATTAAATCTAGATTCATAGAATATTTTCAAATC